>CAIGRN010029571.1:0-14807 GCA_903798345.1 Fraxinus anomala
AAATTAGGAGGGGTAAAATGGTAACTTGAAAATTTTCTCATTAAATAAATAAAAAAAAACAAAAAATGGAAAAATGGAAAATTGCAATCAGTTTCTCCTTCCCGCCCGGCACCAATAGTGTCGGCACGATGCCGGCACCGACACACTGCGACACCACCACCACCGCTTCCTCATACTACCACCGTAAAATCACAAATGTAGAAAATCACGTTCGACACCCAAAAATGGAACTGGAATCACGGCCATACTCAAATTCATCATCATCACCAGTCTCCTCAAAATCAAAAAAATAAAACACATCTCCTTCTTCAATATTCCACGATCCCCTTACCCAAAAATCAAATACACTCCCACCCAAGAGTGTCTTGGACGGCCCATCAGGAGTGGAGCCATGAGTGGCATGTGCAAAGGAGCTGAAGCCGCATGGGGAGAAGAAGTATTACCTTCGTTACATTGAAGGCTGCTTTGATCAGGTTTTTGTGGTTTGTTGGGGTTGGAAGAAGATCCCTCGGCTCCGCCACTACTGGTGTTCTTCATGATTGATTATATATATCAAAGAGTGAGAAGAATAGTGTTGTGACTTTGAAGATGATAACAATGGCGATGGAGACGTATATTAATAGTGGAGGGTAACTTTTGAATCGTCCGATGGGAATGGACGGTTGGGATTTTTCTCGACGACAGTTTGGAGTGTATTTGATTTTTGAATTAGGGGATTGGGAAGATTGAAGAATGAGATGGGTTTTATTTTGTTGATTTTACGGTGGTGGTGGTGGTGGTGGTGGGAGGAGGCAGCGGCAGTGGTGCGGCAACGTGTCAACACTGTTGATGTCGGGCAGGAAGGAGAAACTGATTGCAATTTTCCCTTTTTTATTTATTTTAATTTTAATGAAAAAATTGTCAAGTTACCATTTTATCCCTCCTAATTTTGTCAAAATTGGTCAAAATCTACAATTATTGGTCAACTAACGGTCAAACTAACGGTTTCTATTAATTTGGACTCCGACTGCGATTTTCTTAACGGTTTGGTATCGTGAGTGGCACAAAACAAATGTTTGAGCGAAGTCTGCGAAACTTGAAAATGTTTGGTAAATGTAAATGATACTATCATATTTCAAAAAGATCACTAACATCCTTTATTTCTAGATTTGAGTATTACATACACCCGACTACTTTTTGAACTATAGGGGTATTTGATGGATATTATTGAGAAAAAAATGTATTTTAAATAGTAATATGATGAGAAATATGTGGTTAAAAAGTAAAAAATAATTATTGATGTGATGGAAAATATTATTTTATTGAAGAATGTTTGGTTCAAAATGAGTTTTGAAGTATTTTGAGATAAAGTTTGTCAAACAGGTACTACATATCAATTTAAATGAGATCGATATATCTAAAATGTCACTATAAAGAAAAAGATGAATTTTTCTACAATTAATTACAATTTAATTGATGCATATAGACTTTACCCAACACAATTCTATGTATGCATGCTAGTGAAACTTTAAATCTAAAATTTGTTGAAAATTTTGATAATAAATTATTTAAAGTTTTTAATTAATTATTTATAGTACATATACATAATTTGAGCGCCTGTTTGGTTAACTATTCTAAAATGCATTTTGACTCAAAAATATTATTCAAACAAGAGCTAAATATTAACAAATGCATGAATAAAAGTTCACATCTATAATTTTAGAAAGTAAAATAAGATGCTAAATATAAATATGTATTTTTTACCATTTAAGTAAAATTGAGTTTAAAAATAGTATAAGTTAGTTTATTAAAACATTATACACCTTCCAAATTTCTTGATAATCATTTTATATAATATAGCCCTTGTTTGTTTACCATTATTCCAAAAAAATTGTTTGTTATAGTAAGATTCTCCATTACACATTCACTTAATAAAATATTCTATGCACAAATCAATAAAATTAATTTACTTTTCAATCACACATTCTCCAAAAAATACTATTCATCACTCTATTTTGTAAGGACATTTTAGGTATATTAGCCTCATTTTAGATAATACATGGTTCAAAAAATGGTCTCAAGTGTATATGATACTTAAATTTATAAATATGAGAGGTTAAGTGATATTTTTGAAACATGGGGGAGCGTTTCTAATTTGTCGTAAAGGCGAGGGGCGTCTTCTCAAATTTTAACCCCAAGAATTGAAACTGAAAAAGAAGAGGAACAATGGCAGTCACAGACCAAAGGTAGTGGCACATGCAGGAAACGAATAGGGTGCCAAGGTGATGACTGACAATGCGAATTCAGACCCAATTGTATTTGCAGAAATTGGGATTGCGTCTAGTTGCTGCTTTTTCGCTTTTCCCGAGATTCTCTCTATAAAGCTTGCTCATTTCGGTTTTAATCTCTCTCTTACTGTATATACAAGACCATTGCGCTAGCTTCATTCAGTTTTTGTTTTGATGGGGGATCGCGGCAAGGCCAAATCGGATATTTCATTCGCCGGAACTTTTGCCAGTAGTGCTTTCGCTGCTTGCTTCGCCGAGGTACAGTCGATTTTTCAATCTGTATTTGAACTGCCTATATAAACTTTGTTTGGCTTCAGATCAGCTGCTAGTTTTCGTGCTTGAATTCATGTCTAAAAAATTTGTGCCTATTCGCTGTTTTTAATTTTTATATAGGGAACTGCTATTGAGTAGTTGAAATTTCAGATGATGTTGGTTCGATTTTAGTAGAGTTGTAGATTGGTTTGATTTGAATTTTTCACCTTCTGATTAGTTTGATTTTACTATGTCCTTAAGTACATGCATAATGTGATTTGAAATTCTGAATCTCCTGTACACAGATTCCTTCTCTCTGTAATTGACAATTTCTGAAGTTGCTCTTTGAATCTGCTTTTTGTAATAAGGTTTATATGTATATAAATACGGAACGGTGCAGACAAATAGACATGCACACAATTAATAGTGTTGGCATCCAGAGCACGATGTAAAATGTCAGCTTTGGTGTTGGGGATGCCATTGCTTCACACTTCCACTTTAATGTGTGAGTTTTTTTAGACGAGGGAGATCTTTGATATAAACCTTTATAGGTTGGTTTTGTTGGACAAATTAGTGCACGAATTATATTTCGTTAATAAAAAACACGTGCATACAAATACTATAGTATTGACTTACCGAATCATAGTACATGCATAATAATGAGCAAATCAATACTTACTCAAACATAGAAAATACATAAATCAAAGGACATAAAATGAAGCAGGGTATGCGAATAAAAATCTTCTTAGGAAGGGTTTAAACCACTGCACTGGTGCTAACATGATCAAATGGACGTCCGTCTCCCAACATATAATGTTTCTTCCAAAATTAATATAGCATACTATTAATTTTGTTGGGTGAACCAACGCTTAACTGTACTCTTCTAGAATGGAAGATATCGAATAGTAAATATCGAACACAAAACTCAAAATAATATAGAAATTATTTTGACAGAATTTAGAGAAAGAGAGAATTAGAAATCAATTATTAGGAAATGATTTGGATAAGGAAAAAATGAAACTAAAGGTCTCTATTTATAAATTTTCAAGCGATTTTTTTGAATTGTTGCATCTTTTAACATAGACTACACATTTTCATATAAAATGGTGTTGTATACACCCTATCAAATGGTCATGCCTTTTCATCATGCACTTTTTAAATAGTCACACCCATTCTAAGTAACATGACTCATTGTATGTATCATTTGCATTGAAAAGTTGTACCTATTGGAGACTTATTCCAATTCACTATAAATAATACCAATTATTCCAACATGTTTTATGTATGATAAAATATGCACATTCTCTCATAACTATGGTAATCTCCTTCCATTCTCTGTAAACTAGTTTTGGAGCTGTTGTCTTATATACATGTTATGGTCATCCTATCAGGAATGAAATTTGCATATTTTGTGTACCATCTAACTCATGTAGTGCTTTTAATGGATAGATATGTACGATTCCATTGGATACTGCCAAGGTTAGGCTTCAGTTGCAGAAGAAAGCTGTTGCAGGGGATGGGGTAGCTTTGCCAAAATATAGGGGATTGTTGGGTACAGTTGGCACCATTGTGAGGGAAGAAGGTTTCTCTGCATTATGGAAGGGCATCGTGCCAGGATTACATCGTCAATGCCTGTTTGGAGGTTTACGGATTGGATTATATGAACCTGTAGGTTTACATGAAATTGTGTGAGCCAATACATACTTGTTCTTTTTGCTTCATTGGGTTTAATAAAGTGACTTTTTACTTTGTTGGCAGGTTAAAACCGTCTACATGGGCAAAGATCACGTTGGGGATGTGCCGTTATCAAAGAAAGTACTTGCTGCACTCACAACTGGTTAGACCATCTTGTGATATGTTTTAATTTTTTGTTATGTCCAAGCTCAAAAGTTTAGAAGACTTGTGTAGGATCTTAAACATTTAATAGACACATGGTGTTAATCTTCTTTTAACTTTATACTTCCACAATAGTAACTGGCCACTTCTATATGACACAGGTGCTGTGGCTATTATGGTTGCCAATCCTACTGATCTTGTGAAAGTGCGACTTCAAGCCGAAGGTAAACTGCCACCTGGTGTGCCAAGGCGGTATTCTGGAGCAGTAAATGCATATTCTACTATCGTGAGACAGGTAGCATCGCTTAAAATTTTCTTGCCTCTTCCTCCTCCCTCTTGGGAAAATGAGCATTCAAGGATTAACTTCTTTCCCTCACTTTGTGTTACTATTTGGAACTTTAGGAAGGAGTTACAGCTTTGTGGACTGGACTTGGCCCCAACATTGCACGTAATGCTATCATAAATGCTGCTGAATTAGCTAGTTATGATCAAGTAAAGCAGGTGCGATCACTGTAAAGTGCATCATCGCATTCCCACTTTCTTATCTTTTTAATGAATTATTTTCTATTTTCATCTTAACTTAATCACGCTTCCATAACTGTCACGCAGACAATTCTGAACATCCCTGGCTTCAGCGACAATGTTTTCACCCATCTCTTAGCTGGTTTAGGAGCCGGTTTTTTTGCAGTCTGCATAGGATCTCCAGTTGACGTGGTATCCTATTTGTACACAGCTTTTTTACATTTTTAGATGTTATTTTGTTGGTGGATTCTTTTTCTTGTGTCTTTGAATAAAAAGTAAGAGATGGTAGATGGAGATTTAGTAGCTAGGCTGCTAAATTTCTTGCATGACTCAGTGAAGATATATAATTCTTGAAATGGAACTTGGTGGCCTCACGTGTAGTCAATCTAACTCAAATTATTCTCTCACACAGGTCAAGTCGAGGATGATGGGAGATTCCACATACAAAAGTACACTTGACTGTTTCGTCAAGACTTTAAAGAATGATGTAAGTTTATTTTTTTAATCCCAGCTTTATTATTTTTCATCCATGATTCAGGTTGTCATTTTTGTTTTGAAGGATGATGTAACCTAAGTTTGTCATTAGCTGTGTGTGTATGGGCGGGGGTGCCAGATCAAGAGTAACAGGGAGAGGGTTCCTGAAACTTTTGGGATCCTCACTAGAACTTATGAATATATTGAAGTGGAGATTTTGTACAAAATTTCAACAAAACAAAAATTTCATGAATAAAATGTGACGATTAACCAACCAATGATATAAAGGGCAGAACTAAGACAATTACAGATCAAGTTGAAGGATTTTTTTTTTGCCTGGAATTGGTAGAAATTTCACCCTTAATGTTCTGGTGACCATAAATATCTCCGTGGAAGAATTACATCTAAACATTTCCTTTCAATGTTCCCTATGTACAAGATTTTGAATGAATTTCTGTATTGTACAAAATGTATCCAAAAAAACCCTTTTAAGGTGGATGAACCTCAAGTCTTCCTCAGAACATGTCCTCCTGATATCATTCAGAGATCAATTAGAGAAAAGTATACACATCAACTTGTCCTGGTTTGCTCTTCATAGCCAGCCTAAAAAAGCCGCTGTGCAGGTGACTGCATTCCTAAATTCCCTTTCACCGCTTCTCAATAATGACCTGCTTGCACTGCACTCTTTCTTCCAACAAACACTGGAAGTGGGATCACCCTATTTGGTCAAGCCAAGCAAGTACTTGTTTTTGGAATCTGGAAAGATATGCTTGGATTCAAACGAGTCCTGAGAATTTTGTGCTGCAAACGAGGCAAAACGTATTATTAAAAGCCAATTTGGTTAATGGTTATTACTCTTGCAACTTGTTTGAAATTGATCTTTTTTCTTTTATATTAATGTTTTCTTATATCATTTTGACTTTCTAAAATTACCAATCTGTGTTGTTCTCTCACACTCGGCTCTTTTCTTTCATACTCCTGCATGCTCAAATCTGCATTTTGGAATTGTTTCTGTTGAATAGGAGAGGCTTGTTTTGCATTTTAAAGGTATCTGATGACAAATAGACTAACAAAAGAAAAAATCACTTGAACTTGTTCATAAGCGCACTTTATGAACAACTGATGGAATTCTGAGTTATCCGCTATTTTGCATTGGCTTTGAGATGCAATTAAATTGTTGAATCTCCTGCTATGCAGGGACCTTTAGCCTTCTATAAAGGCTTTATTCCCAACTTTGGAAGGCTAGGATCTTGGAATGTGCTAATGTTTCTCACGCTGGAGCAGGTATGAATATGCTGTAATCTTCCTTCAAAAAACAAAATTTTCGATTTCATTGTGCTCTTTCACCAACATTAAACATGTTGACGCAGGCTAAGAAGTTTGTTAGAAGTTTAGAGTCATCATAAAAGCAGAAAGAACAGAGCACAAGGCCTTTTCTGAACTGCAGTTGTTAGACTCCATATGGCTGAAATAATTTATCTTCAGCTGCCATTTTCTTTTGCAATTAATAATGCTAACTTGCTAGAGTAATGAATGTTATTTTACGGAAACAGAAACTTTACTGATTTTCCTTAATTTTTTCAATATCAGGACAAGAACTTCTCTCCCTCCATATGCTTTAAAATAAATTGTTATGTTATTTAGTGAATTTGACAAGTTTGATCCCAGGAAATGTGACATCCGGATTTCAACTTCCCCCCTATGTGGCTTTCATTCATTCCACTCTCTAGGTTTGGGGGAAAATCCTCTTTTTCTCTCTAAAACGGGTTTCTATCTTCGTCTCTTCCTGCAATCGAGGATGAGAGAACATGTTACTTTCAATACACAAGACATGAACACCCCCCCACCCCCCCTTTCATTTCATCCAAATGATCTATGAGTCAGACGAAATCCCAAATCGGAAGTGAGACTATCTTGATTGAATCTGTTCCTTCTCTTAGATTGTTTTGTTCTTGGTTATGAAAAATAGAAACTAATTGATGGTTTATGTAGTCGAGAGCGATACTGTTTCTTGTTTTCACCTTCTATGGGACTAACATAAAATGAAGATATTGTGTTTACAAAATCGACAAACACGAGAAAATGTGTGAGCCAAAAAGAAAAGAATATGGAAACAAAGAAAATGTATCATCATCTAAACTTCTTTGCCCCAAAATCCATTTCCGAACCTTGCTGATACACACTGCATCAAATCTTATGTACAACAGTTGCAGTTTTCTGTAGCTCTTTAGAGCATATGTGTCAATACAGTCTTCATATCTTTCATAAAGTGCCGGAACTGTAAGAACAATAAACAGGCCTGCCACAATACAAGGAAGAAAATGGCTAATGAAAAGGGAATTGCATATTTGCCTAGAACACGAGAAATTTAAGAAACATTACACGTATAAAAACTTGTACCGTCCAATGTGATCTAACATTGCGTATAAAACATGATATAGAGGGCTTTGATAGCTTAAATTGAAATCACGAGACCATGAAACTTACTGGTGTAGCCCAATGTGAGAAAATCAGTGACATTCCCAATTACAGATATCAGCAAAAGACTTAGAGCCACTTTTACGAACATTTCCGAGTCCCGACCAAGTGCAATATCCTCAAAAATGGATAGCAAGGCATTTATGTGATAGCGAATGAGCGTTGCTGCTTCATTTATGACTTCTTCTGAGATATGCAAATGTGGTATAGGTGGAGAAGGTCTGCTTCAAATCATTTACTGAATAATCAAACAAGCAGAACAACAGTTTGTCGAAAACTAGATATTAAAAAATGTATCACCTCTCTGAGAGTTAGAACTTTTTTATGCTTAAGATTTTTAGTTTGATCTGTATTTGTCTAAATTCTGTCCTTTATTCGAGGAGCTTTTCTTTGCCAAATTGTCCTTGTCCAGGTTATTGCAGTTCGAATGTGCTTAGGCCTGGAATTGTAGCTAGAACTTGGGAAAAAAAAAAAAAAACAAAACATTTGTCGCTGCAGGTTTCCACCATGAGTAAGAAGATCACATTGGGATCGAGTGTCTCTCACAAAGAAAATGGCACTCTAAAAAACTTCTCTTATGTAGTACAAGCATATAATACTCAATATATCTCTGAACCAATATACACTTCAAGTCTTCAAAGTTTGCGGTCCAGGAGAAAAGTGTGCACACAATATATATATATGGAGAAAAGTGTGCACACAATATATATATATATATATAATGAATCAACATCAAAACATGTTTATATAGGAAAGTAGAATCCGGAAACGATATGTAACCTGTTTAAAATTGCCGCTGATTTTGCCCAAAGAAAAAGAATGGTGAAGAGGAGTAAGAACACACTTGAGGATAATGAAAGCAGCGTATAACCAGATATCTCAAACACCACCAAAGCAGCCAAAGTCACCACTAAAATTCCTGCTGTCAGATTTTTTTGCCTCCATAGCATCACATCTGCAGCTGTTTCAATTCAACAGCCTCAGAAATTGAATTTATTATTACTAATGTTACTGGCATTACCAATTTTTCCTAAATCATTAAGGTTCTTATTTCACAAGTCATTAGATCATTGAAAATAAAGAATGATTCTTTACTTCTCGTGCATATTAAATAAGTTCAACGCGATATCAAAATCCAACGCATCCCGCCACCAATTTATGAAGAATTTTGTGTTGAGCTGGGTCGAAAAAACTTAAATTTATATTTCGAAGAGATGCTGACCAACCAGGTATATAAGAATTATGATTCGGTAAATACGCAGATTACATTGATGAAGTGAAAAAACTAGATTGAGAAATGAGCATTTCAGATGTGACTTACCAAGTCCTCCTCCAAGGATTTGATGAACAGTTCTCTGCCTGGAAAACAACCGATCTGATGAACCCATTTTCAAGAACTCGGAAACAAACAGAACCCACAAACCTGTTTAATTCTAGGTTGGAAAATAATTTATCTTTCTATACTTTGCAAGGAAGTAAAGATCAGTTTGTTCTGTAAAGTTATGAATACACCATTGGGCTTGTAACTGTACAACTGTTTGTGTGGGGTTTTCGTTGACATGTGGGGTAAGCGATACTCAAGTTACAGCTTAAAAGCTTGAAAATGCCTTTCTTTTTCAAATCTAGATAATAAAGTAGCAAATAGGGTCCGCGGGCGGTGGAAGGTTGGTGTGGTTTCTTGTTTACTCGTCCAACTGTAAGCTTGCCAATTAAGCAGAAAATGATATAAATTTTCAGAATTTCATATATTATTTAGGGATATTGCAGCAGCGATATCAAACATTTCATTTAATAGCAAATTTTGTCCAAATTTTTTATTTGTGCCACCCACGATACCAAATCTTTCAAAATGTAGCAGTTGAAGTCCAAATGAATGGTTTTTGCTAGTTTGACATTTAGTTGACCGAATAATTGATCTTAAAAATAATTTTGACTAATTTTAAAATGTTAAAATAGTAACTTTACATTTTTATACTCAAATAATTAAAAACTTACTTCTACCTTCTTCTTCTCCATTCATCCCGTCCCAACTAGAGATGACAATTTACCTCGTCCCACCCTGCCTCACCCCGTCCCGAATGGAGCAAAAAAAACTCATCCCGACGGGGTAGGGTGGGGTGGGATGGGGCATGGGCCGACGCCCCGCCACGGGTTACAGGGCGGGGCGAGGAGGGAATGCCCCGCCCCGAACCCGTCATGTGCAAAAGAAAAATAATTACAAAATTAAAAATAATTACAAAAAAAATAAAAAGTAATAATAAAAAATTTTAAAAAATTAAACGGGGCGGTAAACGGGACAAATCGCCGCCCCGTACCCGCCCCACCCCCGGCCCAATTCCGTCTAAGGTAGGGCAGGGCATGGGGTGGGGTGGAGGATTGCCTTCGCGGGGCGGGGTGGGACGGGGGTGCCCCACTGCGAACCCGCCCCACTGCCATTCTCGGTTCCAACCCAACACAACCCAACCCAACCCAACACAATCCAAATCTGCAAACTCCAAATTTGTGATTAGTGCAAGATCAAGAAAACGATATGAGTAGAAAATGGTCGCTAGATATGCATTAACATTTTGAATATCTTGGTTCCTATCATCATATATAAACATAGAGAAAAATCAACAGGAAAATGTGTAAAAAGAAGAAAAAATTGTGCATTTTTTGATAGTAATCATTGTGAGCATAAGAAGCATGATTTTGCCAAGTATCGGGGTAAATAGCAAGGGTGCCCTTGCTGAATAGCTTGGCCAGGTCCGCAAGCCCAATGTAGTCCACTTTTCAGTGAATCCTCATCTGTACCTTTTCTTGCCACAAAAAAAACCGTTGATGAATTTGCATCGAGACTTTCTGAATTACTCAAACTAATTGAATAGACAGTAGTGCTGTTAGTAAAAAGGAGACAGATATTGAGTTATAGGTTGCATACACCAAATAGGGAATTATTTCATCAATTTGTTATCACCTTTTTCTCACCAAGATTTACCAAGTTCTCATCTCTGTGATTTTTTCGGGGGAATTCTGCAATCAAATTTGGGATTTGCAGATTTGGGGTGGGGTGGGTATGTGTGGGGTGAATGAAGAAGAAGGTGGAAATAAGTTTTTAATTTTAATTATTTAATTTTAGTTATTTTATTATAAATTTTTTTTTTTTTTTTTTTTTTTACCATTTTAACGTTTTAAAATTAGTTAAAATTAAGACCTAGTGAATTTGTTCTGTGTTATTGGTTTTCCAAAAAAAAATAAAATTAGACTCTCTTGTAAATTATAGAGATTAAATAATTGGAGTTTCATAATGTCAACTATAAATGTTGTGGCAATTTATGACTTTGTGAGCTATTACTACTTAATCATTTTTCAATTTTGCTACACTGACCTTTTTGTTAACATCTTGGTTGACATTAATGATGTGGCATTTCATGATGTGGCAGTCAATCTATCATTTATTAAAATAACACTTATTCAAATCAATTATAGAATTTTTTTTACACATTATTGGATGTCAACCAAAGTGTAAAAAATGGATGTCAAAATAGCTTTATTCATCATTTTTTGTGTTTTATTACTTGTGACACTTTGGTGTATAGTCCCCTTACAATAAGGGGGTCCACAAATTTTTTATTGGACATGGACCCCCTTATTGTGCTTGAGGGGTTGTACACTGGGGTGTCAACCCTCGTGTACNTGAGGGGTTGTACACTGGGGTGTCAACCCTCGTGTACCAGTAGCAAATCTCTTGTTTCTTTTTACAACAAATAAAAATGATCTTGTTACACGTACATAAAAAATTACATAATGAATTATATGATGTTATATGACACTCTATCATTTGTCAATTTAAAATACAATCAACTTTCTTATCAATTTTTTCCCTCCACATTATATTATGTAATCTCTTACGTACAAATAACAAAATCCGATGAAAAATCTCCTCCACAATTACTACATATTACTTTTTTAGTATATGTTTGGTAAGTGTTTATAAACATGTTAAAATTATCGATATTATCAATTTTTTTTTTTTTTACTAGTTTAGTACATAAAAATTATTTCTACAAGCGAATGAGACATTTGGGAGGAAGCCTTGCTTTTAATTTTTTTTTATTAATCCCACGTCAAGTCGATTTCAAGTGACTTAAGCAGCGATAAAAAATGAAATTATTTTTCATTAGCCAAAATGTAGACTAAGCCCTTGTATGATAGAGATTAAAATCAAATTTCAATTGATTTTGATAAAAGTTGATGAAATGCGTGGTTGAAAAATTGTGGGTCCTATAAAATATGTAATAAAATTAGTTGTTAACTTTGATTTAAATTAAAATATGAATTTTAATTTGTTTTAAACAATGACTTAATTAATGTAATTTTCTTTAGGATTTTAGAAACAAAGTGGTTCAAATAATCATATAAAAAATTATTTATATGTATTTGCATTTGAATTATGCTACTTGTACATGAAAATAAAAATGCTACATAGGGAATTTCATAAAATGATATAGATGGAAAAGATTGAATAAAAAAGTTGATTGTATTTTAAATCGACAAATAATAGAATGTCATGTGCTATTATGTAATCATTTATTTAAACTTTTATATACATCAGTACGTGTTAGCAAGATTCTTTGTGTTTACAGGAAAAAAAGGAATGATTAATATACTTTTTCAGAAGAAAACGTCCATAAGCAATGTCGAAAGATATGTGACGAGAATTGATTGGATGGAATAGATGATTGTATTTTAAACTATTCAATAATAAAATATTACGTAGTATTATATAAATCTTTATATAAAGTATGATGTACATATAGTTTCATCCCAAATGGAAATAAAGAATGGATTAATAAGACAAGGTAGCGTGGACGTGGAGCCTAGGAAGATAAGCATAAAATCCATCGAGCATGACACGTGCGCAGGCGGTAAACTTTCGCGTGACAATCAGTTCCGGATCAGGGTTGACAAGTCCGGACCCGTTTTCGTTTAACGGCGAAACCGAAAAAGGTTGGCTGGCTCAAACTCATTAAACACTGGAGAGTTAGGTTTCTCTTTCATCTGTAGCATAGAGAGTATCGAAATATAATATTAGAAGTATTTTGAACTTACAAACAATCTACACTCTCTCTGACGATCTTCTCGATGCTCCTTCTCTCACTTCTTCCTTCATAATCTCTCTCTCTCACACACCACGCACTCTTCAACTCCTTCAATTGAGTATCCAGATCTCTCATTCCGATTTGAATATCTCCGATTCGTCTTTGATTGCAGGTGTGTTATACTTTTGAGAATCGGATTAGTGTGCTGGATGTATGAATACCTTCGGGTTTTTAATTGGAATCTGAATTTAATTTGAGGAATTATGCTTTTGATCTTTCCTAATTAGAGGTGTGCACTGCTTGGTTGAATTAGCTAAATAGTCCTGTTATTATCATTATTTCGCGTACACTGTAATATCTAATGTTGTCTGACTAAAACTATGATCCTTTTTAATGAAAAATCAAGCTATATCGAGCCATTTCTTTCTCCTGTTTCTTTGGAGCTGTGTATACTGTTAATTTCTGTTTTTGTTTTCACTACTTGATTTTTGATTTTATAAATTTCATTAATCTTTTATATATTTGATTACTGCTTTAAGTTATCTGTTTGTTTCTTGGGGTAATAATTGAAATTTTACCTCTCCTGCATGGCGACAGCTGTTCCCGTTCTGTTGGTTGCTCTGTTTAATAGCTGAAACATCTTATAAAATATTAGAAACGAGAAAGTGAATGTGCACTATGCTTATGAAAGTTTCCTATCTATTTAACTCCATTAGTGAAGGTTATCCAAAAGTATATTAATCAGTAGTTGAGCTAAATTTGGACCATAGTTGGCGATGTATTGTATTCGTTGTCAGTTTGTTTGTTAAAGAAGAGATACCATTGCTCAATTGGTCAAGCCTTGTGTTTGCTGGTCACCAGTTCGAGTCTCCTCAAGTCCACTGAGTTGAGTACCCGACCGTAAACTTCAGGGTCCCGTGGGATTAGTTGAGGTGCGTGCAAGCTGGCCCGGACATCCACGGTTATCGAAAAAAAAAAAAGTTGTTTTGTTAAGCTATTCCTGTGTAAAAGCAATCCTTGTATAATTATATTTAATTTTTCACTCATCTTTTGGTCCCAACTTCAAAGGTTTATGCTTCAAACTTTGCTTCATTGTATGTCCAATATCTCTGTTTATTAATTTAATAATTTTGGCTTTATTTTTTAGACACATTTAATAGGAAGCAGATAATTGATATATTCTCTTTAGTGTTTAACGTTATTTCTGTCTCCAATATGTAATATATGCTTACTGCTTGCCTCAGCTACTAAAAGATTCATTTTCTGAACTTTAATGCTCAATTTCCTTTAATGCTTCTTCCTTTTCTCTCTTTGATTTTTCTTTTTGGTAATTCAATTACTCATTAAATCATTTCCTATTGTTGGCTGAAAAAGGATTCACTACACGGAGTAATCCGCTTGCACAAGTGGAAAAATGGCTTCAATGACCCAATCTCCAGTGTCATTCACTGGAAATTTGGCTTCCAAACCCTCTGCTTCAGATCTTCTTAAGAGTTCTAGTAATTCTGTTTGTGGTGTACCCCTAAAAGCACTTGGGAAGGCCCAACTAGGAGCAAAACGGAGAGACTTTGCTATCTCTGCAAAGGTTGGGAAAGTGAAAAAGCACGAATATCCATGGCCAGAGGATCCTGATCTGAATGTGAAGGGTGGAGTCCTCAGCCATCTCTCACCTTTCAAGCCTTTGAAAGAGAAGCCGAAGCCAGTGACCTTGGATTTTGAAAAGCCTCTTATGGATCTGCAGAAGAAAATTGTTGATGTAAGAACCATTTAAACTTCAGTATGTGTTTTGTTTATGGAAACTTGTTGGTACAGAAAATGTAATTTTTTCTTTTTTCTTTTTATAATTACAGGTGCAAAAAATGGCAAACGAAACTGGGCTGGACTTCAGTGATCAAAT
>CAIGRN010029583.1:0-17832 GCA_903798345.1 Fraxinus anomala
TATATCCCAAATTGATTGGATCTAGAGCATAACACTTACAAGCAGTCTTCCATTGTTCTTCCGTGATGAAGATATTTACGCGTAGAATCAACTGCCTGCAGGGCTAATGCATGTGCAAAAGCAAATAGTGCATTTTGGCAACAACGTGTTCTTGGCAAACCGTTCCTATCATTGATCTTTTCTTGGACATCAGTGCATCCTTCAGTTGGTTGGTAAGGGAATCCAGTGAAATTTAACCTGCAAACTGCACGTGTTCCAATAAAGAAAATTTTCGAAATTTGTGCAAGGATAAATTGAAGAGGCTTCTGAATCAAGAGAAGAAATGTTTTGTGGGCTATATGTGAAATTATAGTCTATCTTCAAGAAATGCAGTATTCATTTCTAATAGCATCCTTTATAGAAATTAAACTCTCGTTTAAAGGGCTCTACAGAGCGGGTTATGGTAGAATAAGTGACGGTTCACAAGTTACAAAACTGGTTTTGTACAAGGGAAAAATAGACGACTAAGCAAAACAATAAATACATGGATGATGACCGTCTAAGAAGCGCAAACACAAATTGTACATGACACAAGAAGTGCCTCGAGTATTGCCATTTTAAAAATTATAAAAATAATATGCCAATTTATGATCGAAGTTGAACACTTGTCCGATAAGTGTTGAACACGAACGTATCTCCTCAGTAGGAGTCTATAGCTCAGTGTTTACTATCAGGTTCTATATATGATATGCAACTGATACTGAAATCATAAGACTTGACTTAAATTTTTTTTTTTTTAAAAAACATGCATATCAGTAGAAAAGAAAATATGTAAGTATAAATAAAGAAAAATGACTAAGTATGTAACTGGATCTTCTGGCGAGGACAATGAAACAACTTGTACGCAGAGACTAATGTACAATGAAAACAATAGATTGAATGGTAAGTATTTTACTTTCATCTCGACTTGAGATTTCTTCCCCCAAATCTTTCTAATTTCTGTTAATTTTTTAATAAAAAGGGTGGAAACAAATTTTTCATTATTGATTTATTTATTTATTTCTGAGAAGAAATGTATGCAAGCATTTTATATGGGAAAGTTCTACCTCAATAGAACAAAAGAGGCTTTGAAGACAAGTTTACAACTTAATTTTTAGATTATATTCATAATATCATCTCGTTTGAATAGAAAATTGTCACCCATCTATAAAAAAATTGTACATGTCAAATCCATCTTGCTGAAATTGTTATCTAGCCTATGTTTGACCCTCATTTTTTTGAAACTCATTTTCAACCACACATTATCTTATAAAATAATATTAAATGTAAATTCATAACCTTTTCTTATTTTTTAATCACGCATATTTCAAGAAAACACTATTCCAAAATGCATTTTGACCTAAAAATGAGGGCTCAAACATGGGCACAATAATCTTTCTTAGTAATTAGTGATTTACAGCATAAAAAATAACGTTGTGTTGGAAACACAAACCTTTTTGGGCTAAGATTAATGCACCGAGTTAATCGGGTGCAACAACAATGATACGATAATCACAAAAATTATAAGATGATATAACTGAAAAAGATTATTGTAGTTTCTTGTGCATTACAATGTTGTTTCCCTTATTATCTCGTAGAAGGTGACTTTACACCTCGTAAAAGACAATGAAATTGTAGCATTTTTATATATAATGTGTGTTTACACTTCTCAATTTAGTGTTTTTATTGTTGTAAGCATAAAAAACTGTTTCTCTGTACTTTGTTTTATGGATAAAATCAGAGTAGAGGAAGTAGATCATAATGATGGTTCAAAACCTGAAGAATTTCTAACAAATATCGAACCTCAATAACTGAAATGTCAGGAATACGATACCAGAAAAGGAAGGTCGAACTGATAGAAAACTGCCAATAGTTATATATATTCCTATTCCGAAGTAAAAGTTGCACATCCAGATCATAATAATCAGATAGACAGCCTCTTGGTAAAACCATGTTGCACAAGGAGCAGCTTTGGCAAATATTTACATCACAAACTTAAGGACCATGCTCTTTTTAGGTTAATGAATCTAGCATAAGAAGTATTCCCAGATCAATTTTAAATTTTCCTCGAGCATTTCCATTGCAATATCAGCTTTGAAAGTTTGTTCCTGCAGTTGGAATAACAGGAGAAAGTAAGACAGAATCTATAGTGTGTAGCAACATAGAACCATTACATGAGATGAAAAAAGTCAGATATTCGAGTTCAAGAAGACAGGTTACAAAGTGTTTTAAGTAAATTTATGTTTCCTAACATGTGGATTGGTTGGTTTTTTCTTATACGTAAAAAGAAAATGCTACTTATTTTGAGAGTAAGGTAGGAATTGTTTTCAAAATAAGTAACTCGCATATTACCAATCTTTTCTATTAACAAATTATTTATTTTTAAAGTTGCTTATTTACTTTTAATATATAAGCAAACTTATTATTTACACCTAGATTTTGAAGCGTAGCCAAATACACCAAATTTCTAGCAATTATTACAAGCAAAGCACTAAATGACAAGTTTAACCATAGTGTGAAGGCTATAGAGTCTATTAAAGAGGGATTCTCAAGGCAGGAATGCCCTCTATTTTGGTGTGTGTATATTAAGATTCAGATAGGCTAGCAACTATTTACAGCCATTGTTGGGCGTGCATCACTAATTTGTGCCATGAACTGACATAGGCTTCAGTGATTAGGATGTGGTCTTCTATCTCGATTTAATTAAGATGATCGTGTCATTAAAATAACTCCCATCAATATATTTCTTATGACACATTTGAACTGATCCCACACCAGAAATACTCGACCATGGTCTTGGAATCTTGCTATAATTTTGTGCTAGATTCTAAAGTTCCACACCCCACGATTCAGCCAAAACCATAATATGGTTTCGAAGTAGCCTGATAATCAAAACCACACAAATTACCTCTAAATGAAAAGGTGGTCAAACGTTAAAAGTTAAAACCCAGCTGTCTCTATTTATTCTCTTTGTTAGCAGACTTGACGGGTTGCCTTCGCTATGACTCATAATTAGAATTTTTAGTGGGATAAAAAAAGGTGGTCAATTGGTTAAAACCACAAGCAATAATTTGCATAAATTTTCAAACGCGGTTGATAGCAGCAAAAGAGACGATGATCATATACCCAAATTGTAGTTGATCTGTTAATCTTCTGGTAAGCAGGGAAGTTTGAAGTTGATGCACATAAAAAACTATTTAGTGGGTTACTTTCTGATAAATGCCAACGAACAAAATGAACTTACATATGAACAGTAACGCATGAAAAAAAAAAAAGATCAAGAAAAATACTACACGGAACATATTGCAACAACTTTTGAAACAGAAAAGACTTACTGGCAGTTTTGGTATTATTCCTGGCATTTTCAGAATAACCTCTCTGGTGACCTCTCCAGCTGAAGATCTGAAATCAAATCGATCAGCAAGTCGAACCTTAAGCCTCATTGACGAATTCTTAAATGTCTTTCCATTTGTATGCCAAACTCCGACAACAGTGTATTGATCCCCTGAAGACTGTTTACCCAAGGGCCACCTTAATCCACCCTTCACTTCTGAATCTAAAGTGGCAGAACCAATCAGGCTTTTAATGTTCTCAATCTCTTCATCCTGGATAAATGAAAAAACTTAGCTAGTTGTCTACCTCCCTAAGAAGGTCGAACCACAGAAGCAAATAAATCTCTTCTACAGGTAGTCATTTGAATCGTGGAGGCTCAATTTCAATTAAATCAAAGAAAATGAGAAAAGAAGAATATAGTTGATATGTAAAGGGAAATGCTAATTTTGAATTAGGAAGAATATTTGATGTGTAAGCTCAACAATAGATACGGAAAAATCAAAATTAAACAGAAAACAACTCACTTTCAGAGCTACCAAAATTCTCTTAGTGCGTAGCATCAGCCTCAAATCTAGGTTCTTAACAAGGCAGGACATATCAGCAACCATGTGCCGCACTTGATTCAACTCAACCTGTGAATGGTAAAATTAATAAAGAAAAGAAATTACCATCTTCAATGAGCAATTGTGAGGAGAAAAATTAAGCAAAGCATGGAACATTTTGGATTAAGGAATAATACACATAAATGATTTTCTTAATCAACAATCAGATTTCAAACCATTAAAGCGAGAAATTATATATATATATATATATATATATATATATATATATATTACAAATTTATGCAGTTATTTTGATTGTAAAATAAATTATAGGAAAAATTTCACTATTGGACTCAAACCTATTGCTCTAGTAGCAAGTCCGTCTGTAACCTTTCAAAAGGAGCAGCTTTGTCCTCAACCTCTACAAAGATGCACAATCTCTCTGTAACAATGGAATATTCCATGGCCCTCACATGTCCAACTTTATGAAACTAGACTTTCTTCTACAACGTCCAGAAATTTGAAGTGAAGCTTGTTTCCATGAGCGTTATGTGTTAATTTAACAAAGAATTAGATGGTTTCTTTTGATGGGGAATGATTGTGCAATTATAATGAAAGGTTAGAGATCAACTTGCTAATCTAGCAATAGGTTGTGGACCAATGATGGAATTTAGCAAAATATATACTCCTAAAAATAACAAATTTTTACAAAGCTAAGAGAAACTGAGACAAAAAATTAAATATAAATAAATAAATAAATCTTGCCTTGCAAAGTTCAAGCTTTTTACTGTCTTTCGTCACAGTACACTTGCAGGAGAGAGTTGAATCAGGTCTCATCTTGTCAGACAGCTACATAATAAGCACTGGATTTTAAGAAAATGTATGTGAACAGTTAAAAAAAAAAAAAGAGTAAAGAAAACCCTGTAAAAATACCTTTACATGGTATAGGTCCTGTTCCCCTTCCAAAACAAATCCAATTTTTGGGATGACTTCGTTTGTTATGCATTCCATATATAAGGGAGGAACATTTGTGTAAAAAGATTTCTTCAATTGTTTCAAAGTGCTTTCTGGTACAGACTTTCCACTAATGGATTCTAAAGTAAATGAACGGTTCCTGCATCAAACATGAAAAATGTTAAAAGCTTCTTCAGTTGTTTGTAGCAGGTATATATAATCTAACATCAAATGTTACAATTTTTAAGGCATATATGTTAAAATTTTACAGTTTCTATTTTAAAAATCGGCTAAAAATTCTATGCAACTCAGTTAATAGCTAAAAGCCAGAAATATCTTGTCTCTCTCTCTTTACTTTAGCTTATAAGAAAAAGGTCTATCGCATTCTTTTATATAGAGTAGAAAACTAGGGTGACCTAATAAAGAAATATGAATGCCTAACAATTAGTTGAACAGTACTAATAATGCTAGACAGTCAAATAGTTAAGGTCATATGCTTGAGTAGAGAATCAAATACTGATTTGTCCCATACTTTTTCCATGCACAGACATTTTTCAAGTATGCATCTATTAATTCGTATTTTTACTCCTAGTTCCACCAAAACAATTTCTGTTGAATCTTAGCTCAGAAATCCTTGCTTCCCGAAGCGGAAATGCATTTATAATTCCCAGAAGAAAACAACTTCAACATGCAAAAATTTGAAGCAACATAACCGAATGAAACAGCTATAATTAAACTTGATTTTTTAAAACGTTAGTGAAAACTTACTTCTAAAAAAGAAACATTTTCTAATTTAAAGAAACGATAAACATGTTTAGATAAAAAGTAACTTTTAAAGCTTTAAACATGCGTGGCTAAGCTTTAAACTTATCATTTTTTAGCCTTAGCAAAACATGCCCTGTACTAACCCATGGAAAAGAATTCTTCCGAATCGTGCAACCAGGGTTGGTTTTACTTCTTCAAACTCACAGGACTCCATGTTTTCTTTGACTTGCAGAAAAGAATGAATCAAGTCTTGCTTCACCGCTTCAACTACAAAAACCCATGGGTTTGCCCTAGCGGTTTTCTACAATGAAAAATATTATAAAATGTTTACTGTAGCACTAATAATTCAGATTTTAGAATGCTAGATTAGATGAAATGCCAAGAAGCTAAAACCCTATAGTAGTTTTCCCTACATTCTGAGCAAGTTTGGCCCTGCTTCAAAACCATAAAAAAGAAAAAGTTTGTAAAAAGCATGCTTTTAAAAGGGGCCAAACATGCCCCATCGGTAAGTAACCAATAAACAAAATCAATATTTTCAGATACTTTGGAAATACATTGAGCAGAAGTACAATGTTCTGCAAATAATATCCCTACAAAGAACAATCTCTGAGGCACCAAGTACTAACTGATTTTTGTAATCTATTGTTCAATTTATAGGTTCAAATGGCATGAAAAACAAATGCTAGCATCCTACAATAATATTTCGTAACAAGAAACTAGAGTAGGAGTTCGTTTTCGATTTAAGCAAAAGGGTTATGGTTCCACGCTTGTATTCTAACATCAAAATTTGTACTAGAAGGCGTAAAAGAAAGCACCACCATCGTCTTTTTTCCTCATAAAAACCAGTAAAACAGAAGAATAAATAAATAGAATATTGCAAACTTCAACTGTTTGTACGTTATGCAACAATACCAGTACCTTCCTGAACAGGTGGAACAGCAAAAAACTTCGAAAAAAACTAAAAAGTGCTTCAAAATTCAAATCTTATACCTTCCTAGTATTAAAAAAAAATAAAAATAGGGAAAATTATCAGACCTTTTAGATGATGATCGCTGATTACCAAAGTGAGCGGCTTTTCACCCGATTTTCGTTCATAGGATTCCAAAGCCACTGGCTCGAGCCTCGTAACGGTGGGAAAGAGAGTATCATCTGTTAAATCAACGGCGAACCACTTGGATATCGCATTTTCTGAGTACACAATGCTCTTTGCCGCCGTGCTTTTATCGGTAATATCTTTCGAATTAAAATTCCTTTTTCGCTTGAAAGTAGGGTTAACAGATTCCGGAGGCAGCGTCGGTGACGGTGCAGACGATGGGCCTCCGCCCTTCGAGTGCCGCATGTGCGGCGGAACATATGCCATGCTACGACTGGTTGATTACTGTGTGTCAAAGCAGGTGCTGGGAGCCGTTAGAGGTGAGGTGTAAAGAGTAAACCTTTCAATTTTCCGTTTAGCCTATCAATTATGAAAAAATATTATTTTGACTACTTTACGTGTCGAAATTTCTTGTTTCGGTCCCTTTTGTTAGGGATTCAGTTTTCAGTTTAGCCCATCAACTATTGAAAATACTTTTTTAATACCTGATGTATAGATAATTCTATTTCAGTCCTTCTGGTAAGGACACCCATCCATATTTAATCCGTTAGAACTAGAAATCTCCCAATTGAGAAATAGTTTTTTTAATATTACTTTCTCATTGCAGGTTGAGATACTCACATGGCTAGAGGTCGCGATCAAGAATCTCATTGATATGTTGAACCAAATGGAGACTAATAAGTCAAACAATGTTCTATTGAATCTTTCATTTACTTGAACTTCGAAATTTCATTGAACAAGACACCCCATCGATTTCAAGTGTATTCCACCAAGAATCAATCCACATAAGTGATTTAACATCAATAGTAAATTCCACACATATTGCAAGATTAAGATTAAAGAGGAAGTTGAACAAAGTCAAAGTTACACTTAGAATTAAGTATGGAATTACACCTTTTGGACTTTCAACTGTTTAAGTTGATTATTTAAGTTCCCATTTTTCCGAACTTAGATAAATTCCATACTGGTAATGGTAATGGTAATGGGGAGAAATTAGGTGATGGGCTTTGAATTCAAAGACATCAGAGAGCTAAGATTCATGGGGTGCATGTAAGTGTTTGAGCCCTTCAAGATTTGTTTCACAATGAGTCTGTTGGCCTTTTCTGATGGATGAAATGCATCCCAAAACACATACTCATCTCTGTTTGGGCACAAGCTTGATAGTGGCGTGCAAAGCCCCATTCCATTGTATGGTCCTTGTCCACAACAAGCCATCTTTGATGTTGTAAATCCTGCACAATATTAGAAAGATTAATTAGTTTTTCTTATTTTTGGTGAAAAATTAATCATCATTTAAGCATGAGATGATCTCAAAAGTTACTATTTATGAAACCATTCTTTAAATTTTTTATAGTTAAATATTTAAATATAGTCATCATGAAAATACGTAAAACCTTCAATTTAGTCTTTTAAGGTATGTTTGATACACTGAACTAGATAAGATTACATATATATTATATAGGATAATGCATTAAAGTTTTACACATATTTGTTCATTAGTTTTGTACATTTTTATCAAGTCCAAGTTACCACACTAAACATGTCCTTATTGACTTCACTTCATTGCACTACTTTACTAATGGTAAAGGATTATTAATGCCTTTGTTGGCTTAGTTATTAATATTTTCATGTATAGTGGTGAGTCGCATAAAGTGACAATCTTTTTTATGTTACTCAATTGTTCTATTTATGAATGGCATTCTTGTAACTTGTGGAAATTAAAGTACTCGATTTAGTCTTTTCGACACTGACATTTTAGTTAGTTTTTTCAAGCAACAACCACTAGGAACAAAATTACTTAAAAACTTGTTTAGCTTCACACTTTATATACAAAACCACCAAAGCAATAATGGGTTGCGAGGTTCGGGAAGAAAGGAAAATTGTAGTGAACGTACCATACGCTTTAGGATTGGTAATGAATTCTAAGTGCATTATGTTAGTGTTAGCTCCAATGAAGGCTTTAGTGGATAAGTCTTTGTTGAGAGCATCAAGCATTTGAACCAGTTGAGGATTGAAGAGAGAAGAAGCAAGTTGCAAATCAGTTGCACATTCACCAGCTATGCTCCTTGTGGCCAATTCTGCAGGCACACATCCTAAAGGTCCTGTTCCTGTCACAAGAACCTTACCAACTCCAAGTTCGTATAGTCTCTACAATATACAAATCGAATAAAGCAATATCAGAAAATTGCGTGTATGTGTGTAATTTTAAACAAAAAGATCTATTTAAATTTTCGAATATATCTTTATAAACAAAACTCAACCAAACTTGACTATATTTATGTGTGCGTGTTATGTTTGACAAAAAGGTTTACGTCATGTTAAATGAAATGCAAAATGTCAAAGTATGTCCTTATTAACAAAGATTTAGCATCCATTTGACATGACTCTTAAAATGTCAAAAATTGATTCTTATACTAAAAAATTATTTTTGAATATGTTTGAATAATTTTATAAAAGTGTTTTATCTGGTTAAAAGATTTTTTAGAGGAAACTAGCATAAGATAACTTTTTCTTGAAGCTTTTCACTCGACTTGGAGAGAGAGGGATTTTTACCTTCAAAATTTTTTGGTACTCAGAAATGAGAAAGGGGATATAAGCTTTGAGGCTAAACTCGCGAGACCTTGCAGTAGAAGGTAGCAAGTAATAGTTATTGACAAAATCATTGCCACCCAATGTAACCAAAACCAGTGCTTCCTTTATGAGTTTCTTCATCGCCGCTTCTCCTATAAGTGCCTTCACTCTTTCCTGGTACTGCTGGAAATAGTCTAGTTGTTGGGGAATTCGAATGATGTTTACCTGGATTGGACAAGATTGAACAAAATTTGTCAATCGTCACATCATATTTAGTATACAGTATAGTTAAGTCGTAACATAATCAAACCGTGATTAGGTAACTTACAAACTGGATTCCAGTGTCATTAAGTATGCCGACCCCAGCAGATGCAAAATTGGCACCAATAAGTAATTTCTGCCCTGTGAGATCTGGACTCAAGTATGGCAAGTTAGGCTCCCAACCCATCTCTTCACCTAATATAATAAGAACACAACAAATCAACAGCACAAGGTTACACACACATAATTACATGTTCATATGTACTACATAAACATATAAAATATGCATGCATGTATGACATCTGTCATTGAATTCTATGAAATTTCAAGAATATCTGTTGCTGTCTGAAAGAATTTTCATATTCTTTTTTCTTCATGCATTAATTTTCCGTCATAGACTTCTCTCACCAAATAATTTTCTTGATTGGAGTAATCTATATTATAATTTTCTACAAATTACCAAGAAAATACCTGATTTTACGTTAAAAATAATCATACAAAGATCACAATAAACTGTAAACCTTAAACCCTAAAATATATGAGTAAAGACAGATTGAAAAAAAAGTAGAAATTATACTGAGTAAGTCAGGAATGTTAAGGCCATTAGAAAAACGGCCGGTGGGGCGGTGGGTGGGGTAATCAATGCCGTAAGGAGGTGAATCCGCCCTTGCGCTGGTGGCCAAGTAGTTGTTGTTTCCAATGTCGACCAACGAGTCTCCGAACACAAAGAATGCTGGATGTCCACCACTACCAGCTCCTTCACAAACAGTATCATTTCCAACTGCCAAAATCAACACCAAAATAATTATAAAACCTGCATCCATTTGATCAATTGTATATTTAGCACTTTTTCTTATTATTTATGAATATAAATATATGTGCATACACATGGAGAGAAATATTTTGAGGAGAAATCTTGTGTGTTTGGCTTGAAATGAAAACGATATATAAATAGATGTACGTGTGAATGTGTTTACGTATGCATGCAACTGACCTGTAGAATTATTAGTTAAATGACAAAGAGTATTAAATTTGGCAGATGTAACTCGAGTTTATTTTCATACATTCGGGGTTAAACTGTATAAAGACTAAAACCATTTACTTTATCTAAGTTAAAAATAACTTATAGATTTGGAATGTATTTATTCTCAGTAGTGGAATTCATATTTTCTTCGGTGGTTGTTTGTGATAGCTTAAACGTTGCTAAAATATTGAGGTTAAAATCAAAAATTAATTTTAACCATACATTACATATGATCCACTACCGTTTAACGATATATTTCATCAATTCTTATCAAAATCTACTAATTTTTTTTTTTTTATCAAACTACCCTCAATTGTGCTTGAGATAATATATGCCAATGATCTTGCATACTTTCTTAAATTGTATTTTGTCGTTACTCGAAATCATGTTGAAACTTACGAATATGTTGTGGACGGACACTTATAACTAGAAGTTATGCCCTTACTTGGTTCAGTTAAAAAAATTAATTGAATTTAAGTTAAAATCATATATTTAATGGAATTCATGACTTTTTAACTATGGATTCTATTAACTTTTATCAAAATTTATTAAATATCTGATTTTTATCTAAATCAATCACGGACAATATATTTTCTTGCATGACAATTGTGGTACGAGGCTAAAAGACTAAAAGTGAAGAATCAAAATTATTATTAACTTAATTAACAACATTAAGAATTTCTCAATAGATTCATTCCCACGGTAATTTGATTCCTTTCGGGAAAAAGTGGCACGTTCAAATTTCTGATAATTAATGTCTTCCAATCCGTTAGGTGAAAATGCAGTTTTGCATTTATTGATAATTAAATGTAATTTTGGATGACTGTAACCTTATTAACTCACGTGGTAGTTGTAAAACCGCCCTCTTGAAGTTCAAGTTGCGTCCAACATTTTACTCGCCGGTAATTCGACTGAAATCAATAAGGAAAATAATTTGAGAATTTGTCATTTAACTCAGAGCTTGTTTGAGCCCCATTTTTTTTTTTTTTGTAATAGTGTTATGACGGACAGAAAATACGAATTTTTTTTAGATTTACGTGTAATATTATTTTATTACAGAATATGAGGATTGAAATGAGGTCAAATCATTGTTCAATAAAATATTTTGATGGAGGAAATGGCGCTCAAACAAGGCTAATTATTTTGACTTTCATTTATCCAATTGCTTTGATTTTCTGGATTTTGTGTAATTTTGCGTAGAGAGATGTGGAGGAAATAATTTTTTTTTAATAATTTAACATTCTTATTCTTTCTCTTCCATGAACATAGATGGGTTTGTCTAACTATATAAATTTGAATTTATTTATTTTACTCGTTTTTCCCTTTCACTTCATTTGTTTGCGTGCATTGGTGACTTTTTATAGCATCTTTGATCATTGGATAGACGAGAAACCATTAAGGTGTGTTTGGTCCTTCCATAGAAATGAATAAATTGAACACTAAAATAAAAGTAAATTTACCTTTTGTTTCCTACCTCGACGATGCTTATAAATCGATGTTGCCATTTTCAGATCGATATCTCCTTTCCGACTCCTATAAAACTACTATTTACTCACCAATATGAAAGCCTATTCATTTTTGTGACAATACATAATGAGATAAATTTAAATCAAGCTTGCTATTTTAAAGATAAAACAAGCAAAACAGCCTGAATTACAATAGAAAGTTACAGATGGAAAAATAATCCAATTAAAAATACTTTTAAATCAAATAAGCATGCCATAATCCACTAGATTTCGACCTTTTATTTTATCCTTTTTTTTTAATCAGACCAATCAAAGGGATTTTCTTTTTTAAGTCCTGGAATCCAATGCCATGATGGTGCTGAGGTTCATGGGGTTCATAAACTTATTTGAACCAGTAAAGATTTGTTGCACAATAATTCTGTTGGCCCTTTCAGATGGATGGAAAGCATCCCAAAATGCGTACACATCTCTGTTTGGGCATAAATTGGATATTGGTGTGCACAATCCAAGCCCATTGTATGGTCCTTGTCCACAACATGCTATTTTTGATGTAATAAATCCTGCCAAAATTAGGGATCAAACCATTATTTTTAAACTCGATTCAGACATTGACATGTCAAATCACAGGGTCGTCAAGTCATTTGTCGACTTGTAGTTATTATGTACTAATTGAACTAGTTTCAACTAGACTTCACTCATGCATCTTGCCACACATATACACATTGTACTCGAGCATACAAGTGGGCACGTACACATATACTCAACTATAGTTTTTTCGAAAGGACAATCGTATTTAAATCTTTTAGCATGATCTTCTCGTGTCACCTTTTCGAAAGACTAATATGTGACTTTTGTATAAATAGATCTCATAGCTTAGAAAGTATATTTAATGACCGTAGTCCACAAGGACGTATATAGGTGTAGCCCGCTGCAGTCGCCGGCCCATTTAATTTTTTTAGTATAAAAAATTTACGTGTAATTTTTTTAAAAAAATATATTAGTCTGGCTTGTAGTCCAATCATGAATCCATCCTTGAACAGCACATTAAATAGCCGAATATTGTTGCATCCCTACTTGGCTACTTGAGATGAAACTTCAATGATTTCACAGCTCTCCAAGACTTTTGAATATTGGTGATGGGCATGGGAGTCCATTTTTAAGTTTTTAACAATGAATGTGACCAAACCTTATCATAAACTGACAAAAGATCCTAGTGATCCTAATTTGTGGTTTTCTCGCCATCCTAGCACTGCGTGTTATGAAATATTTGGATATGTAGCAGCGTACAAGATTTAAAAAATTTCTTATTTAATTATAATCAACACTGAACCGTCTAACTATTTAGTAGTGGTGGCTGGACAATCCAAGAAAAGCCCAGCACGACTGGCTGTGGAGGGCTTGGCACTGTGGCCCGAGGTGCATAGGCCCACCCAGTTCCTCTCGACCCAGCCCACCTTGGGACTGGCCTATGGGCCACAGAGGGCCAGTCTACCCAAAATTTGGAAAGCCCAGCCAAATGCCAAGCTAGCCCAAACCTCCTCGCAACGCGCCTGGCCCAGTTGAACAACTACGGAAACCATAAAGAGTGGTGGTAGATTTTTTTGGGAGTGTGTGTGTGTGTACGTACGTATGTATCACTCTATTTCTATTATTGCTGACTTATTGAATGAGAAAAGGCCGTATAGAAGTAAAGTTGTGGTGCTAAACATACCGTAAGTCTGAGGATCAGAAATAAAGTTCATGTGCATTTCGAAAGTGTTTGCAGCTATGAAAACATTAGCTCCAAGATCACTATTCAGACTACTCAGCATTGCAGTTAGCTGTGGATTATACATTGCAGCAGCTCTCTGCAATTCCTCCGCGCATTCGCCAGTTCTGCTCCGCTGGGCTAATTCGGCCGGAACACAACCCATCGGCCCGGTACCCATCACAAGGACCCTTCTAGCTCCCGAGTCGTATAGGTTCTGCCAGAGTGGAACTTGATTTGTGTTAGTGTCACCTAAATATTGGAATGATCATAAAAATAGCTAGACGAGTACATGATGATTAAGTCCGTGTTTGGCCCCAATTTTTTAAAATTTATTTTTTCTCAAACCCATTTTCAATTACACATATTATTGAACTACAACTTTTATTAACTTTTCAATCATACATTTCAACAATTTCTATCTAAATCTACTAAAACTCTAAATTTTAACCAAATCAAACTAGGGCCAAGTATAAAGGGTGCATAGTACTGTCACGCTCCTGCATAATTGTCACGTATGATCATTTTTTTTAGTGGGAGAGAGGGGTGATCACTCTATGTTCTTCTTCATTGTAGATCAAACATGTAACGACAGTGGACACAACCCTCTTATTGAGAATAACCACCGTACTTCCTCGTGTAATTTACCTTTTTTTCTATATTATTTCTTTGATAAGGAGAAATTAGGACTTAATCCACACACATGACGCACTTGCTTGGCTACTATTTATAAATTGTTTATTGGTCAAATCATTTTCTATCAATAACTCATTTTTATATATTTATTTATAATTAAAACCATTTATAAACAACTTCCAAACATTTTTAACAGGTAAATATCCCCGATAAATATGAAATATAATTTTGACTCATAACAAACAAGGCAAGGTAAATTTAGGGACGAAAGGCTCAGATAGTTTTCACTTTATGACCATTTTTGGGGTTTATCAGTTCTGCAACTAGCTGCTCTGCTGTTACTGTACCATTCTATCTCATAATAAATTCATAGCAGCTTAGCAAAACTTAATGATCGTGTGAAAAAATCAGCAAAATATTGCCTTTCTACCTACCAACACGATTTTTCCTGTCGGTAGCTCATGACTGTGATTATTATCCAGCTTCTTATAACATCCTACTTTACTCCAACATGCAAGAAACAATAGAAAAGCAACTCTGCCTGTGTCTCTTCATATGAACATCAGTTCGTCTATATATATATATATATTTCTGTGACGCGATTAAGATAATCCTGTTCCATATCGTATACTTATCTTCTCAAGAGCAAATTGACCTAATAATTTTAATACAATATAAAGAATTTACTATGGGGTCTTTTTGTGTTCAAGAGAGAGGTGATAAAAAAAAACTTGTATTCTTCTCTCCTTTATATTGAAAACGTGGGATCACGAGTTGACTCTTTCACTTTGAGGTTGAACCACCAAATTCTGTGTCCATTTTGTAAAGAACCAAGAGAACATACCTGCAAAATCTTGCGATACTCCACTATGAGATAATTAACAAAGTCTGGGAGAGCAAATTGTCGAGATCTTGCAGAATAGGGTACCACATAGTAGTTGTTGACAAAATCATTGCCACCAAGACTTATGAGCACAACGGCTTCATTAACTAGTCTTTGAGTTTGTTCAGCTCCAATTAGGCCACTTACTCGACTCTGGTATTGTTGAAAGTAATTTAATTGTATCCCGATTCGAATAATGTTTAGCTGCAAAGTATCACGAAGAAACTGGTTAAGATGATATCATTAATTCCCTCCATTTAGCAAAATTTATAAACCAGTTTTCATTTCTAACCACACATTTAAACCTTTTATCAATTCTTCCCAAACAGTATTGAACTTATTCAACTTAAGGCTAAAAAAATGAACATACAAACTGAATTCCAGTATCATTGAGGATTCCAACGCCAGCAGAAGCAAAGTTAGCCCCAGCAAGAAGGTTTTCTCCATTGAGCAATGGACTTAAATATGGCAGCGTTGGTTCCAACCCCATTTGCTCACCTGAAAACATACATTATTCGGTGTCGGTATCAGGTTCTATAAATAATTTATCCAAGTAATTAAAGACTTACATTCATAAAACTATGTTCATGCTGTCTAACACCTTAAACTTTTAGATTGCACGACTCAATATTAGTATTATAATAGATAAGATCATGATTCAATGTGGTATCATAATAAGCAAAAATCATCTCGGCACCACCTATTTACAAATTTTTTTCATGTGAGTGACTCGGTGAAGACAAAAGTTGAAGTAAATAAAATTGTAAAATCTCTAATAGTTTAAAGTTTTGGACGAGGTGATTCAACATGATATTAAAACACGTAAATATTCTTAGTTTAGGTCGATTTAAACTTTTAGATGAAATGGATACCCATAAGAACTGGTATTCAAAGCCCTACCAATAAGATCTGGAATGTTGAGGCCATTGGAGAAGCGGCCTGTTGGGCGACGAGTTGGATAGTCGATTCCATATGGGGGGGAGTCTGCTCGAGCACTGGTGACCAAGTAGTTATTGTTTCCGTTGTCAACAAGCGAATCACCAAAAACGAAGAATGCCCGAGCCTCGGCCTGTGGAGTTATAGAAGAAAATGTAAAGAAGTGCAGGCACAGAAGTATCCATGCAGTTAGAGAGAATGAGTTGCAGGCTGCAGCCATGAATGGTGGTTCAAAATCTGAAGGCCTAATGGCTGTAAAAATGCTGTTTAGAAGGGCACACAAGCTTGAAGTTGCTCCTGTGAGAAGGTGTTCGATGGCCTTATATAAATAAGATTTCTCTGCCATCACAGAAACTACTGCTGCACTTATCAAATTTAGCCCATGTTTGAGAACCATTAAAATGAAACTTTTTTTTTTTTTCCTAAACTCATTTTCAATCACACATATTTACGATAAAATATTTTACATTGTAAACTCAAAACTTTTTTTCACTTTTTACCAACATATTATTCAAAAAATCACTATTTCAAAACTCATTTTTCCAAGAAAAATCTAATTTTAATGGTTGTGAAATAGGGGCTTATCTATTTCACCTCATATGCAAGTCATGTTATTTTTTATTGACAGGTTAAAACATTAAAAAATTTCATAAATAGATGTCTATATCTTTATTTGTTCAGTCCCTTTCGTCTGAAAGCTTTATAGATGGAAGTATATTGAACAAGAATTGTAATTGTCGCCTAGTTTTCTTATGTTTGCCGTTAAATTAGTACCCTAGAAATTTAAACAGCAAGCAACTAGTGGTTATACTTGGTTAGAACTTAAGGAATTACAGCTTTTACTGTTTTTCCCCTTTTTGTTGCTTTTAATGGGCTGTCATGGTTCTAATATCTTTGACAAGGAATTATCTATTTGTACATCAAAAAATATATACAAGGGGTTACACCCCTCTCACATGCAGGGTGGGACTCACTTGAATAGTAATTTTTTATTAAAGTGGGCCCCACCCCATGTGAGAAGGGTGTAACCCCTTGTGTACACCTTGATGTACAGGTAGCAAAGTTCATTTGACAATCATTAAAATGAGTTTTCGAAAAAAAAGTTTTGGAATAGTGATTTTTTTAAGAATGTGTGATTAAAAAGTAGGATTTTTTTTTGGATTTACGTACAAAATATTTTATTGTGAGAATGTGTGGTCGAAAACGAGTTTGAGAAAAAAAAAGAGTTTTATTTTGATTATCAAACAGGGCTAAGTAGGCTTCATTTACAATATTACGTGACTTCAAATTGTTTGACTAGTGTGTGTGCACATTTTGTTTTCTCCACGTTTGAAATGTGTTTAATATGCTAAATTGAGCAGAATCAGATAGAAAACTTGTTAAATTTGTTATAAATAAATAAATTTGTTATTTTTAATAAAATTAAATTTTTAGATCAAATGATTCAATATAAATAAGGTTAAACCCCAATCTTGAGGGTCCCCCACCGCCCCACCTCTAGAGCATTGTGGATGAGGTAAATCTCGGGATGTGCCTCAGTAGGTCAGGGTACAAGAGCTGTCATACCGGTGCCCACAAAGAGTCCAATTTCAAACCTTGTAAG
>CAIGRN010029590.1:0-18345 GCA_903798345.1 Fraxinus anomala
TCCTGGCGAGGAACAACAAATCGAAACCCTCCTCAAAAAAGTTATTTACTTGCAAGATTTTCTTGATAATTTTCCACGAGAAAACATCGAATCAATCGAAGGTTTGGAGAGAAATATCAGTGATGCAGCATGTCGAACTGAAGATATCATTGAATCCTGCATTGCACATCGAGTTCTTGAAGAATCTGCAAGTCATAGTGGTGACATCTTTACAACTTCATTCCATGAAATAGCAAAACTAATTGAAGAAGTTGATTCCATAAAGACAAGGGCAGAGAAGATTGAGGATGAGAGTGGCGTACAGGAAGATTTGGAGCGCAACACCTCATTGCCTGTTGGTTCATTAAGACCAGATTCTTGGGGTCAGAGCACTATGGTTGGTCTTGATGATGCATTGGTGGAGATCAAGGATCGTCTAGTTGGAGGTTCATCACAATTTGAAGTTGTGTCAATTGTCGGCATGGGTGGCATCGGTAAGACTACACTCGCTCACGAAGTTTACATTGATTAATATATTGAGTATCACTTTGACATTTGTGCTTGACTCACTGTATCTCAAGAATATAGTGTGCAAGAAATCCTATTTGGCCTCTTAGATTCCATGAAAATGCAAATTGACGGGAGGAATGAAAAGGACATTGATCAATTAGGAGAACTTCTGTACAAGAACCTAAAGGGTAGGAGATATCTTTTTGTAATGGATGATGTGTGGGATATTGAGGCCTGGGACAGTGTAAAAAGATATTTTCCAGAAGACGAAACTAGAAGTCGAATCCTTTTGACTACTAGGCTAGAGAACGTGGCTAATTATATAAACTCTGGTTCTCCTCTTCATCGTGTGCATTTTCTGAACGACGAAGAAAGTTGGAATTTATTTTGTCAAAAGGTATTTGGAGAAGCTTGTTGCCCTCTTGAATTGGAAGAAATCGGCAAGCAGATTGCCCAAAATTGCCGAGGACTTCCACTTGCAGTTGTTGTGATCGGGGGCCTCCTACCAAAGGCCACTAAAACACCACATTACTGGAGAAGTATTGCAGAAAATCTAAGTTCGGAAATAACTTCAAATGACGAGCAATGCTCTAAGATACTTTCTCTGAGTTACAAACATTTGCCTTATCATTTGAAATGGTGTTTCCTATATATGGGAATTTTTCCGGAAGATTTTGAAATAAAAGTCAAGGACCTTATGAAGTTGTGCGTTGCAGAGGGAATCCTGCAACCAGCTTGCTCTAAAACGTTGGAAGATGTAGGAGAGGAGTACTTTTTGGATCTTGTTCAAAGAAGTCTTATTTTGGTTCAAAGGAAAGGGTCTACTGGACAAATTAAAACATGTAGAATTCATGATCTCTTACGGGACCTTTGTGTTAGAGAAGCTGAAAAGGAGAATTTTTTCCATGTATGAAAAAGAGTCTCTATGATGTTTATGAAGGCATTGGAAACAGAATGCGCCGTGTAGTATTCATGTTGAGAAGAATTCTCTATCATTTTCAGACAGAGTGCAATTTTACCATGCAACTACGTGGCCTCTCCTGCGTGATGACAGAATGCAACGTTTCCGCAGAATGCGTTTCAAAGCAATTTCTATAGGTTCTTCATCTATAGAAGTTCGTTTCGATTCTAGACCACTTAAAGTACTGCATATGGAGGGAATTCATCCTCTCCTACAATTGGAAGAATTGGTTAACTTGCGGTACATCTATTGCTACAATAAATTCCCTCAAATGTCGACTGAATCAATATATGACCTTCGGAATCTACAAACAATAGTTTCTTTGGATGATTATGGGTACATTGAACTACCACCAGAAATATGGAAGATGACACAATTAAGACATGTCATGTTGAATGCTTCTGTACATCTTCCTGATCCTCCTATTTCAGAAATTAATGGGGAAGAAAATTCTATTGTTGTTCTAGAAAATCTACAAACCCTCTCGAGGATATATAATTTTAGGCTGACGGAGGAGGTCCTCAAAAGAATTCCAAATCTACAGAAATTAGCTATCCATTATGAATCTATTGAGGTGGACAGTTGGGAAAAATATTGTATCAATAATCTTGTACGTCTAACTAAACTCGAATCATTAAAATGTTGTCTTACGTATTCATTCCCTTGTTTCCTAGTGCATATCACTTTTCCATCATCACTCAAAAAGTTGACTTTAGAAGGCGCAGAACTTCAACCCAAAGATTATCTCAAACTTCATCCCGAAGAATTGATGATTCTTGGTAAGGTGCCCAATCTTGAAGTCCTGAAATTGAAAAACTATGCCTTCAATGGTCTAGAGTGGGAACCAAATGAAGGAGAATTTCTCAAATTGAAATTTCTGCTATTAGACGACATTTATTTGAGGCACTGGAGAGCTGACAGTATCCACTTCCCGAGTCTCGAGTACCTAGTCATTTCGATTAGGGCTTGCAAAGAGCTGGATGAGATCCCTAGTGGTTTTGGGGATATTTCAACTCTTCAATCCATCGAATTGCGTGGCTGTGGTGATTCAATTGTAAGATCATCAAAGAAAATAGAAGAGGCACAATTGGATTGGGGGAACGATGCTTTCAAGTTATATATTAAAAAGTAATAAATGTGCAGAGTTTCAAAGTTGTCCATTCCAATCATTTACTGGTACCATTTTCTTTTGTTAACCTTTTCCATTTTCACTTTTGGCTTTCTCGTGTTTATCTACATTCTTACTTCCTCTCCTCTGCGTTTACACAGTCCGCAGTTCGAGACATGGGAGCTCAGTTTAAACCAACTTCGATGCAGGTGTGTAATTAAAGTCTGTACTGTACAGCCATGATTTCATTTGTGTCCTTGTTTGTCTATATTGTTTCTTCTGCTTTCTTCTCTTTACTGGGGGGTTTTAAATGATTTTATCAATATTAACTAATAAATGTTATTGATATTATTAACCATTGTACTTGGATGATTTATGTATCATTGTTCTTGTCATTATAGAATTTACAGTTTCTGTGCAATACTATTGTTGATAAATAATTAGGAATTATTCTATTAATTATAGTGTCACAATACTCAATTTTCGCTTACAATTGTGGAGTATTTCAGATAATAATTTGATGATTAAACTGTGGATTATTTCAAACAATAGTTTGATGATTGAACTATGGAGTATGTGGATCGTGTAATTTTTATTTTTATTTGATCAGAGAACGGACCTAATCTTGCTCATCATGTTGCGCATCGTACATTTAACCCATGTTTCGTAGGGATCAAAATCCAAATTTTAGTTTAAATCAAAATCAACAACTAACTTTAACCAATATATCTTGGGATCCACATTTTTTCGACTACAAATTTCATCACTTTTATTAAAATCTACCAGAAATTGATTTTAATCCCCATCAAGCTATATCTTTAAGTATATTTATTAGTATCATGCTTTTGTTCAACTCATAAAAGCTAATTCATTACTTACTAGGGGTGGGGTGGGCTACATATATCCTATTTGTCGAGTCTGATGTGCACTTTCTTTCACTTGTTTAGTGTAAGTGTACCAAGCATATAAGATTGGATATGTTATAGTCAATCGCAAACCTTATTGTGATTATATGATCATTTTGTTGATAGACATTACTAGACATAGATCTAGAAATTTAGTTGAGGGATGAAACAATAATGAATTGACACGTTATGGGTGCGGCATGTTGTAGACGTCACGTGGCATATTCCTTTTTTTCTTAAGCTGGACATGTTGTAGCGTTAACAAATTGACACTGCTATAATTCAAAAATCTAAGAGAAACTAACAAGGTAACGTTATTTGAGAAGGCACCAATAATTTAGTAGTAAGCTAACAAGGCAACAAGTATCCAGTAGTTTCATTTCAATATCTCATTACCAATACTCCAAAAAAAAAAAAAAAAAATATTGTGATGGCAAGCATAGTACTTGAGGTTTTAATTTGGAGTTCCTGCTGATTCTTTTTTTACATACAAATTATGTAACAAATTAAAAATTTGAAAATGGTGAGGTAAAATTAATTTTAGAGCTTCTTCTTGTTCAAATATTACATAAAAAATAACATAAATATAAATTGTGAGCTTATAAGTTAATGTGTGTTCTAGTTTAAAATTTAATTTAGTAATTGAGATACTGAAAATTCACAATTATTATTATTATTATTATTATTGAAGACCTTTATTTTCTTAAGAGAAGTAAAATAATAATGTTAAAGAGTGTAACATAATCAAATTATTTTCAAAAATCAATTTTTAACCGCACAAGTATGTTCCAAATTTTTAGCCCGAGATTGAGACCCATTTTTGACCACTTAATCGTTCGAATTGGAAAAATGTTATTTTTAGTAAAGTTGTAGCTCTTTGAGTTATCATTACAACCCAGTTTTAATCGCCTCAATTAGATGTTGGAAGAAAAAAATATAATAAAAATACTAAAGGAAGTGCAATGTTGTATTTTTCCTAAGAGGCGCATAGTTCCTAGGCGCCACAAACCCCAAATTTTACCAAAAAGGTGGTGTCGAGGCTTTGAGGCTCCACCTACTATCATATAGGGCATTGATTTTTGGCGTTTTTAAAGCCCATAAAAACTCCAAATTCGGAGAAAAAGTGAAAGGCAGTATAAATATAAGAATTGAGGCACTTGAAAGGAGTTCCATACATTAAGAGACACAAAATACAACATGAGAATTAGAGAGCGAAATCAAATGAGGAAAACAACGAATCAAAGGTTTTGAATTATGATTTGGAATAAGAAGACAAACTTGGTGCAAGATTTATCCACTTTTCTACATCTCGATTCATAACATGATGATGTACTCCATTAATTTTGTTTCTTTTTTCTCCATACATTATAGTTAGCTAAACTCTTTCTCAGGAAGAACAATGTGATCTATTTGAGACCCTTTATTTCTTTTATTCAAGATTTTAGTTCTTTTATTATATATGCGCTGATTTTGTTCATATATTTAATGTTTTGAATTACTTGATCAATAATTCAATGGTTTTCTAAATCTTTTACGAATCGAGTGGTGAGTTTCAGATTTAGACCACGTATTAAAGTTTTGTAATTTAATATAACGTATAGAGATATATCTACTAATTATGCAGTCTTATATGAATTCTTGGAACAAATAGTGCGTTTAACTAAATTTGATTCATATAGAGATATGTAATTGAATTAGTTAATTAGGTTCAATAAGAACTCGAGAAATGTAAATTGAATGCAATATGAATTCGATCGAATACTACATTAGATTTATGAATTTTAAATAAAACTGTTTTTGCCCTAATATCTATTCTATACGTGAATTTTCAATCTATCTTTGTTTGCATATTACTATTTTCAATTAGTAAAAATAGTAAAAAAAAAAAATTACCAAACAATTCTATGTTTTTTTTAATCAAATAGAAGTTAGAAATAATAAATTAAATAATAAAGTATAGTCCTCGTGGGAACGATAATTCAGACTCTAACATCAACTCTAGAACTCTGAAATCTTTTATCTTTGTGGATCACTAGGAACGAAACTCAAATCACCTTCCTGAATCTTTAGAACTCTGACATATGTAACATAAGTGGTTGATTTGGTGTTTTGAGAATTTGAGATTTTGATGTTTTGAACGTGTAATTGAATCAAATGATCTTTGAAAATTATTGTATGATCTTTAAAATATGTTCTATAGGATCAAATAATGTTCAAGCACACTTTGAAACGTTGAATGCCTTGGGTATTTAAAATATGAAGTATTTGCGTTGAAATATGATAGAAAAAATGTACAAAAATCATGAAATGAGATTGGGCTAAACCTCATCGCTGCTCAAGCGCTAGCCTCTTGGCCAACGAGCGGCTGGCTTACTGTTTTTAGCGCTCGAGCACCTGCTTGGCATGCACCGAGCGATTTTGTGGCTAATTTTCTTCTTGATCCATATTTGATCTCCTTGACTCCTTGTAGACATGTACCACTACCCCCAATTAATTTTTGACTTTAATTACAACTTCATTACTTTAATTTTGTCTAGGAATCGCCAATTACAATTTAAACCTAACACAATCCACTCCATTGAACATGTTTTAAAGCATTCGAAGAAACACAATTCTTTTTGTTTATTTAGATATTTGAAGGGAATAATTTCTTTAATTAATTAATTAATTATTTAATAGTACAAGTTGTAATCTTGATCAGTGGGGTGGACCAAATCTTGTTCTGGTATGCACACATTCTTCAATGGGGAAATTTTAGGAAAATTGGATTGCTGATTGAACGAATGATCCGACTGAACGACTTTAATTTTTGGAAGAGAAAAGTTTGGGTAAAAGGGGAAAAAAGAAAAGGAAGCAGCAAGAAAGAAAAAGTTGAGAAGAAAAGAACAAAGAAAAGGAAAAGAAGCATTTTTTACAGCTACCAGTAAGTATGCTGTAAAAAGGCGAGCCTTTTTATCTTACATTTTTACGGTGTGCAATATGCATGTCATAAATATTTTTTATACAGCACTCATTTTAATGTATTCTGCAAATAGTATATTTTTTAAAAAATAAAAATTGCAAATATTTTTTCTATCAATTTTTACAACATGCTTGAGAATTACGTCGTAAATATTCAACTTTTACGATGTGGCCAAAATGTATGCCATACATACTTTAAGTAATAGAATTATTACGGCACATATTTAAGGCATGCCGTAAATAGTCTATTTTTACGGCATGCCTTATATGCACGCCATAATAAATGTCGTAAAAAGCTATTTTTATTGTAGTGAGATCTTTGTTTCGGCTCGTCTCCCATGAATTTTCTCTTTTTCACGATCAATTAATTTTTGAAGTGTTGTATAATCTTACGGTCAAACATTAGTTGCAGTAATTCGTATATTATTAGCAAAGCTTAGTTTTTAGTTTTTCATAAATGGAATCCAAAAACTTGAAATAATTAGTATTTTTATAAAATATATCTTTTTGCACAATCATAACATTTTTGTTGCACTTTTCACTTTTGATTATTTTAGCACAAAAGTTCTTAATTAACGAAGCCTCTAAACTTATTTTCTAAGATGAAAGTGGAATAAATGATACAAGTGAATTGATTACATCAATAACTTTTCAATTTAAAATTTTTGCTTTATATATTTACCATTTTTTATTTACTTTTTAAACCTAAAATATATTTTTATTAGCTAAATAAATAATTTAAAAAATTTGTAATTTACTAGCTAGAGGGTTTTATTGGCTTTTTAGGGAAATAATTTATGATAATTTTTCTTATTTATTTCAAAAAGAATAATTTGCAATTTTAAATTTTATGGTTGAATGTTATATTGATTTAATGTTATAACGAGATAAATATATTCGTATTATAATATTTGTTTAAAAGGTTTCAATTCAAGAACTATTATACTGAAATTTCACATCAATACATTTCATTTATTTAAAATAGGTTATTTTATATCACTAAAATCATAGTTCGAAATTAAATTGAAACGCGAAAAATGATTTGGTTTAGAATGAAATTTTTTCAAATCATTCAAAATGATTTGACTTGAAAATAGTTCAAATCGAATTGTGTTAAATCCTAGTACGTCATTAAAATTAAAACATTTAAAAAGATAAAAAGTTATTAAATAAATTATTATAACTATCTGGCAAAACCAGTTACTTCTAATTAATCATTAGTTATTGAAATAACATTTTTTTTCTTCTAACGCTGAGCTGGTTGGATACAATAATACATGCATGAGTAGACCTATGTGTCAAATCAATAACAAGCCTAATATTTTTCTCACAATTATTGAACAAATGTGTATTTCCTAGGAAATTATTTGACTATATTTTTATTCGATTCTCTTGAATATATTTATAATGTTTAAATTAACAATATAATAATAAAATTATTTACTTGTATCGAAATTGAATATACTAAGCATGTTGGTAATGAAATATATATATGTGTGCGCACATTATTAAACATAATTGAATCGTACAATTGAAAATAAAAATTAAATATATTTTTATTTTGTAACGTCGTCTAGCATATGTGAAATATTGAAAGAAAGAGAGATGGAGAAGAAGATAAAATGGAGGGAAAACCTGTTAGTCCCGATTGAATTGAAAATGGAAGGTGTGCTGTACAATATATAGAAAATGAAAGAAATGAAAATGACAAAAATAGCCTCATATAATTTACAAATTCTCCAATACTCCCCCTCAAGATGGGAGATGTATATTCAAAACTCCCATCTTGATAACCAACTGTTTAAACCGAATCCCTCCTAATGGTTTTGTCAATATATCTGATCTTGAGAGTTAACATTTAGCATTTTAATCTCTCCAGCCTGAACCTTATCTCTCACAAGGTGGCAATCAATCTTTATATGTTTGGTTCTTTCATGAAAAATGGGTTGCTGGCAATATGGATGATCGATTCACTGTCACAGAATAGCAAAATTGCTCTATTATGTTCGATACCAAGATCTGCAAGAATACTTTTCAACCAACTTAATTCACAAATGGCTGCAGCCATGGTCCTGTATTCTGCTTCTGCTGAGGATCTATAGACAGTATGTTGCTTATTTGATCTCCATGACACCAATGATTCCCCAGAAAAATGCAGTAACCAGTGATTGATCTTCTGGTATCTGTGCAGGTTGCCCAATCAGCATAACAAAAGCCCTTAAGAACTAGGTCTGATTTGCTTTCGAACAGTAGTCCATGTGCTGGTTTAGCCTTCAGATACCTCAGTAAATGATGAGCAGCTTCTAGATGTGGTTGCCTTGGTGATTGAAGAAATTGACTAAGTACCTGTACAGCATATGATAAATCTGGTCTGGTTATAGTCAAGTATAGGATTCTTCCTATCAATCTCATATATGCACTAGCATCTTCAATCAATTCTCATTTGTCCTTACTTAGCTTCAAATTTTGTGGCAAAGGAAACTTTGCAGGCTTAGCACCAAGGTATCCTGCATCTGTCAACACATCTAAGGCATATTTCCTTTTATTCACATATATTCCTCTTGATGTTCTGGCTATCTCAAGCCCCAGAAAATACTTCAAAACTCCCAAAACTTTTAATCTGAACTGCTCATTTAATTCTTTCTTGAATTTCTCAATGAATGACAAGTCATTTCTTCCTATGATAATATCATCCACATATATGAGCAAAGCAGTGAATGATCCTTTTTCTTGTTTGTTGAACAAAGAATAGTCAGATTTTGACTGTTTAAACCCTTGTGAAACAATGTATGAAGTGAGTTTAGTGTTCCACTGCCTGTACGCATGTTTAAGTCCATAAATGGACTTATTCAACCTACATACCAGTTGTTCTCCACACTCTCCCTGCTGCTCGTACCCCTTAGGCATCCATATATAAACCTCATCATCAAGTTCACCATGGAGGAAAGCATTGTTGATGTCTAATTGATGGAGGTGCCAGCAGCTATGAGTAGCAACAGCTAACAAAGTCTTTACAATTACTAGCTTAGCAACAGAGAAGAAGGTTTCTTCATAATCAAGTCCAGCTTGTTGTGTGAATCCTTTTGCAACAAGTCTGACTTTCTTCCTCTCCTCAGTTCCATCAGAATTTAGTTTAACTTTGAAAACCCATTTGCAAGCCACATGCCTTTTATGTGCAGGGAGAGGAGTGACAGTCCAAGTGTTGTTTAAAATCAATGCTGATATTTAGTCTCCATGGCTTTACACCATTCTGGACACTTAGCAGCCTCTTCATATGATCTAGGCTCATACATAGTGGATAAAGCAATTGAGTACATCTTGTAAGTAAGGGATAATTTGCCATAATCCAGATACTCAGCTATAGGATATTGCTTGCCAACTATTTGACCTTTCACCATGGATTTTGATTGGAAAGTAGGCACTTGAGATGCAAGACTGCAGTGATAATCTTGAAGATATGCTGGGGCTCTTTTAGGTCTGTTAGATTGTTTGATGGTACAGCAGGAGTTGGAGTGAGACTAGGTACTGAAGTGGATTCATGAGTATCTATTTGAAGAGAATCGGATGAATTTGGAACAGAACTGATAGGAGAGTTAACATTAGTAGAAATGGAGTCACTACCAGCATTTGGAACTGATATATCAGATGATGAATCATTACTTTAGACTGGGAAAAAGGGATGAATCAAATGGTAAGCAGACATCAGATTTTGATAAAGAGGCAAGGAATTTGGGATGATGAAATGGAAAATTATTCTCATGAAATTTAACATCTCTAGAGGCAAAAACAGAGTTGTTAAGCAGATTATACAATTTAAAAGTTGTCATGCCCTAGGGATAACCAATAAAAATACATGGTACAGCTCTGGGGTCAAACTTGGTATGATTTCTTTTGAGGCTTGAGGCATAACAAAGGCATCCAAACACCTTCAGATGAGAATATGATTGTGCTGTTTGATGAAGCATTTCATAGGGTGTCTTATTCTGAAGGACATGAGTAGGAGTTCTTTTGATTAAATGTGTTGCTGCAAGGATGGTTTCCCCCTAAAAATTGTGAGGCAAATTGGCTTGGAACTTGATAGCTCTAGCTATGTTTAGAAGGTGTTGGTGTTTTCTCTCTACCACTCTATTTTGTTGAGGTGTTCCAACACAACTGAGTTGGTGAAGAATGCCATTAGACTGGAAAACGTTATTTATATGGAATTTAGATCCATTATCAAACCTGAGAATTTTTATTTTGCAGTCAAACTAAGTTTGAATCATATGATATAAGGAATGAATGATGGATTTAGTTTGAGATTTTTCTCTCATTAAGTAAGTCCAAGTCATTCTAGTATGTTCATCAACAATGGTTAAGAAGTATCTAGAGCCATCCAATTAGTGGACTGAATATGGTCCCCATATGTCACAATGGATTATATCAAATCTTTTGGAGGCTCTAGTTTCACTAACAGGAAAAGGTAGCTTGTGTTGTTTGGCTGTTGGACAAATAGTGCAATGTAATTGCTTATTGAATGTAATGGTAGGAACCAAATCATGTAAAACAGATAGTTTGGAAATAGGGAGATGCCCCATGCGACAATGCCATAGGTCTATATCAGTCTTTACATTGAAATTGCTTATGCAATTACAAGCATAATGTCTTGCTTTATTACATAGTAGACTGATATCAGACTTGTAATTAGAATTAGGAAAAGCAGGAATGTCATTATCAGAAATAACACTAGACTGAGAATTAGAATTAAGGCATTTGAATAAAGGTTTATCATGAAGCTGCTGAGCAAGATTTTGCAAAGCATACAATCCATCTTCAAGTTTGTCCACTCCAATCGTCCTCCATGTTAAAAGATCCTAGACTAAACAATATTGATGCAAAAATATCAGGAAGCAATTATGTTTAAGAGTCAATTTGCTAGCTGAAATCAAATTGAATTTGAAGCAAGGCACCACTAACACTTCTGTTAAAACTAATGTATCAAAAAATTTGACTGTTCCAATATGTATATCTTCAACAATATCTCCACTAGGCAACTTAATAGCTGCTTTAACTTTACGAGATATCGTGGTTAAATGCCAAATAGAACATGCCATATGCTCTGAAGCACCAGTATCCATAATCCATTTTGCTGCACCTAGTTTAGTATTAGAAAGAGAGTGAATACTGAAAAGACAAAGGCATCTGGCCTAGAATAACCAGTTGATAGTGTGTCCTGAAGCTATGATTATGTTTGTGTTCGAGTAGCATCAGACATTTGCCCCTTTACCTGAGGCATAAACATTGCCAGAACTTACTTACACTGATCGAATTAATAGTGAGGTTCGAGAGGGATTCCATAATACCATACTGATTACCTTCAGAATACTATCCAATAGCATTAGCAACTACGGTTTTGCCTTTAGCAAAATGATGTCCAAGGAGATATCCAATAAGCTTGTAACATTTTGCTTTAATGTGTCCAAGCATCCCACAGTAACTACAAATATGCCTCTCCTTTCTCTGATTTTGAATGAATCTAAGATTTCTCTGAGTTCTATTAATCCTTGTATAGCATTATTAGCAAATGCAGGTACCTCAAAGCTCTGTTGCCTTTTAGTAACAACTTCATTTTGTTTTTCATCTTGCAAAATAAGCGAAAAAACCTTGTTAAGTTGAGGCAGAGGATCCATCAACAGGATCTGACTTCTAACTGCAAAATAATGTTCATCTTGTCCCATTAAGAATGGTATAACTTGATCTTCCTACTTGTAGTCAGATCCACCAATATTCGGTCTATAGTTATCAAGCTCCTCCAACAATCCTTTGAATCGATCGAAGTAGGAATTAACTGAGCTATTTTCCTGTGAAATGGTAGAGATCTGCTTCTTCAATTCATAAATCCTAGGACCATTACCTTAACTATAATGATCCTTCAATTCAATCCATATATCTCTAGCTGAATCCTTGTGCATCACACTTGGATAAGGCTCCTTGGGAATGAAATTAAAAATCAAGGATGAGGCTACATCATTGCATCTCTTCCAGGCGCTATACATCAGATCATCAACACTCAATTCAGTTATAGTTCCATCAATGAATCCTTCCTTATTCTTCACACTGAGAGCCATAACAATAGCACGACTCCATGTCACATAATTGTCCTCTGTAAGAATCACTGATATGAGTTGCATACCAGTACATCGCCATAATGAAGATAGTAGGGACTGCCTGGATCTGTAATCAGTCGACTGGTAACTGAATTAGCTTCCTCTCCGATAAAATCTCTAAGTGACGATTCTTGTGATGCCATCGCAGTAAAGCTTCAGTTCTTTGATACCATGTGAAATATTGAAAGAAAGAGAGATGGAGAAGAAGATAAAATGAAGGGAAAATCTATTAGTCCCGATTGAATTGAAAATGGAAGGTGTGTTGTACAATATATAGAAAATGAAAGAAATGAAAATGACAAAAATAGCCTCCTACAATTTACAAATTCTCCAATAGCATATATCAATGCAAAAATCCTAAACTAGTGACATTTTTATTATTATAAAACAAATATCAAGGTATTAATTTGTCGACAATAATTAATGATTTATATCTGCCTCTCATTTTGTTAGAATATGTTAAAAAAAAAATTGTATTACACAGTGGTAATAACTCCATCCCTATCCCTACAATATAAAAGATGCTAACTTTTAACATTATTCAAGCTGGACATGTGTCGCAATTTCCCTTTGTCAACATGATTTTTTTTAAACACATAGGAAACGCACAATAAGGGTTGCCCATTTATTTTCATTTCATTCCCCAAAACCTTAAATCCCTAAATTTTTCTTCTTGCTTGAGAAGATTAGAAGAAGAAAGAAGATAGGTCAAAAATAGCAGAGGCTTCAGGGGTTGGGTCCATTAGAGCGGATGAAACTACTGAGTCTTTGGATCGAGTCATGGCACAAGAACGGGTGGATATCGATAAGTTTGTGGAGGAAAAGGCTATGCCAGATTTAGAGGCAGAAAGATGAGCATGGTTGGTGGCACGGGTGGTCAAACCATAGGAAGAAGAAGAAGACGTTGACGATGTGTTTGCGCCCTGTTAAAATTTTGGTATGACCCGAATTCCTCTGTTGAAGTGTTTGAAGTAGTGAAGAATTTTAATTGAAGTGCATATCAAGAAGAATTCAAATTTGGAATGCTACTAGAGTTCTATATCAAGTTGAAGTTCTATTTTGGATGCCTAATGAGATTTCAAAATTGGTATTGAACTTGAAGAAGAGTTCAAAATGGAGAAAAACACTTTGGAACACTTTTGGAAGAATTTTGCCCGAGACGCAACTCCCAGGCTCCAGGTCAAGGTGCCCAGGCGTCGCGATGCTATTTTTGAAATAGCGAGCTGGCACCTTGGGTTCCTAGGCGCTAGCCCTATCGCCCAGGCGCCAGGGGTATAGCGCCTAGGCGTCTCCTATTCTGTTCTGTTTTCCCTTTTTTTCTCATTCTTTGTTTTAGACTCGATTTTTGGGCATCCTATTTCATTAACATCTCTACTAAGAGGGTTTGGACATCATCTATGTGTTCCCTATAAATATTAGGCTCTTCTATATAATTTTGTAAATGTGAGAAAATATATTATTAGAATTATGGAATCCATTGTAATTCTCTCTCCTTTTCATTATTTTTGAGTCAATAAAATCTCTTAATTCATCTGTCATATTTTTTGTCTTTATTATTCTTTTACTTGATCAAATACTTTATTATTATGTCATATAACTTCAACATCTCAATTCGGTGCTTGTTTCACAACAAGTGGTATTAGAGTTATTTTGGTATCTTATTTGTTTTACAATAAGTGGTATGAGAGCCAAGGTTCAACAGTTGCGTAAGAGCGCAGGGTTTGATTTGTTCAGGATTTTTTGTTCGTGATGGCTTCTATGAAGTACGATATTCCACTTTTAGATCGAAGCAATAAATTTTTACTATGGCAAGTTGAGATGCGTGCACTACTCGCACAACTGGATATGATACGTTGTTGAGAATCGACAAGATGTCTGCAATTTTGACTGTGGAAGAGAACTTACGAAAAGATAAGAAGGTAATTTCTCACATTCATCTTCATCTATCAAATACTATTCTTCAGGATGTTTTAAAAGAGGTTTCAGCAGCTGATTTACGGTTGAAGTTTGAGCAATTATGCATGATTAAAATTTTGACAAGAAGTAGCATTTATACTCTCATCGAATGGTAGAAGGAAGATCATTGGAAGATCACCTGGCTGTGTTTAAAGAAATCGTCACTGATTTAAAAACTTTGGAAGTAGAGTATGATGAAGGAGATTTGGCCTTGATCCTATTGTCTTCGTTGCTCATTTCATTTTCTTCACTTAGAGACACGATCTTGTATAGTCGTGATACTCTCACCATAGAGAAGTTATACGATGCTTTGTATTCAAAAGAGAAGATGAAGCATCTCGTTTCTGAGGCTAGAGATGGAAATGGCCATGTTGCTCATTGTGGTTTTGGAAGAGGCAGATCTAAAGAAAGAATGGCTGCAAGTAGATATTCAGATACTTCAGGCGAAGTAGACCTCACGGAGAACATTGATGGAGATATCTTGGCTATTTTTGACGTCGAGTCTAAATCAGAAAAGGGATTGAATTCTTGATTCAGCATATATGTTTCATATGTGTCCTAACAAGGACATGTTTACTATACATAAAACTATTTCCAAAGGTGTTGTGGTCATGGAAAATGACACACCTTGTCGGTTGTCAGAATTGGTATATGTTAGGTCCAATATTGTAATTGGCATGTTTGAAAACAAAAATGTCTTAACTGAACACTTGTAAAAAGTCAAGGACTTGAATTTAATTTGGTATAGATGAGTTAGGTTAGGGTTAGAAGTTGAAAATACGGCACCGAAATTTCGCTAGCTGCTCACATGACTCACACCCAAGCGCAAGAAACAGAAGAGTCGTTGCCCGCCTTTCACCTCGTGTCGCTCCAGCTAAAGGTTCATTCGCTCGAGCGACGTATTTATGCGGCCAGACCTAGTTCATAATTTGAAGAGTTTTACACAAACTATAACACCTTAGCGTTCCCAACTATAAATACAGACGTCTGGACGAATTTCATAAGGTTGTCTTATTGTGCTTTCATTGCATAACACACCCACATTATATTTTAAAGATCGAAGAGTATAATTATTTGGTGAAAATAAACATATTATTCTTGTGATCCGACAATCTAGTTTTGGAAAACATCATAGATTCTAATCCAAGACACCTGACTTCCTTAACACTCAGAGGAAGTGATTCAATCACAGGAAGAAGAATAGGAATACATGATTCTTGAGTATCCATTTGGAAGAGACGTATGCAGAAGATTGTGAGACTGAGATGGCATATTTTGGTAGAAGATTGTGAGTCTATAAGTACAGCAAATCTTGGATGCTACAAGAGGTAGATCAGGTGGTATAGTGAAGTTGGTTGGACAGTATCTACTGTGGTGGATGACAAGGATGGAATGAGTTGCAGATCTTGGAGTTACAGGATTTAAAACAGCTAGTAGAACTAATTTGGAATTGAATTGTAACCCACATTGTCTATAGTGGAGGTAACTGACTTGGTTCCGGAGTTTTTATTCAGTTGGGTTTCTCCGTCATCAAACTTTGTATTTTTTATTGCTTTCCAAATATTAAAACTCCAGTAATTCAACTTAGGGAGATTGGATTGTATGCTTAACTATCTAGAAACTAATTAAAAGTGATTTTTTGCTTTAATTAGCATAATTCCGCACGTAAGGTCAAACTAACTTATAATCTAGATCAATATAACGAAATCTAGCGAACTTACAATTGGTATCAGAGCCTAAATTCGAATCCTGCCCTTAGATTTCTAGATGAGTAATTCATTATCCATCCAGCTATATTTTGATGGCAATAATTATGCTCATTGGAAAGTTAGAATGAGAGATTTCCTAAATTTTATGGATGAGCAAACTTGGTTAATTGTGGTTAATGGTTGGACTGTCCCTTGTTCTAGGTTAATAATGAAGTTATCCCCACTCCCATTGCTAATTGAACTAGAGTAAACTTAGATGAATGTAACTGGAACAGTAAAGCATTACATGCCTTATTTATGGCGGTATCCCCGAAAGAGTTTAGGAGAGTGTCTATGGGTGAGGCAGACAAAGAGGTTTGGGATATTCTCCAAACCACACATGAGGGAACTCAGGTTGTTATGAACTCAAAATTACAAATGTTGACCACAGGTTTGAAGAGATTAGGATGAAAGAAAATGAAACTTTTGATGAGTTTTATGCGATCTTAAATGACATAGTGAATTCTTATTTCAACCTAGGTGAGAGAAGTTCTTAGATCCTTACCCGAAAGGTTTAGGCCTAAAGTCATGGCTACATAGGAGAGCAGGGAATTAGATTCAATTAAGATTGAATAGTTGGTTGGATCTCTGCAGACTTATGAGCTGAAATTTGATAAACCTGTTAAAGATAAATCTTTGACCTTGAAATTCGTGAGAAACACCTAGACCGAGTCTTCTAATTCTGATTCACAAGATGATAAGAAGTTAGCTTACCTAGCTTAAAAATTCTGAAAAATGTTTAGGAAAAAAAATAACCCTCAAGAGAGACACAAATGTGGCCCGAGTGAATCTAGGAGAAAATCTAAATCTGTGAAGTGCCATAATTGTCGAAGTTTCGGCCATGTGAAGAGAGAGTGCCCTACTAGTAGGATAAGTGACGAGAAGGCTATGAATGTTACTCTCACTGATGATGAGTCGAGCTTGGAGATTCTGAGTACGAAATCTGCTCGTGAAGATAGTGAGAATAATATAGTCTTCATTGCTAGGGTTAAGTAAGGATCTGACAAGGGGGGTGAAAGAGAGGAGGACTTAGATAGTGATGAGGATTCTAATGAAGGGTCTATGAGTGAGGAAGATATCCAAGAGACTTATGATAAGATGTATGAGGACAGTCTTAAGATTCTTACTAAAACAAAGCCTTGAGTGCGAAGAATAATGAACTTAAATTGGAAAATGAGAAGTTAGTAGCAGAGAAGTTAGTAGCGCACATTAAGAAATCTACCTCGATCCTGAATGAGGTGAAATCCATGCATGAAACTTTAGATACTCAGGCTAAAAATCTCACCAGTGAGCTTGAGAAGTCCTATAGGAGAGTCAACGAGTTGACCACTAAGAAAGAGACCTTAGAAATCCAGGTTAAGAACATTCTGAGCGATCTAGAATATTCTAAGTTTCAACTGCTTGCCTTCTCTAGTGGTTCTGAAAACTTAAATAACATTTTAGGAATGGGCAAGTCGACTGGAAATAAAGGAGGTCTATGTTCTAGGAAAACCGTGCTAAAACTTCTAAGACCACGTTTGTCCCTGCCACTGACCAATCCAAATATGTATCTAACCCCGATCTTAAGGATAAAAAATTTATTAGACAAAGGCCTACTAGATAGCGTAGAACCCGTCAACCTAGGAATAGATGTCAGCGTCAACAAAACTTTAGTCCTTGGCTTGTCCAGACCTACTTTCACTAACGTGAGTTAGGACACATACGTCCTAGATTTCATCAATTTATGAATAGACAAAGAATCAAAAGCTTTAATAGGAATAGAAAAAATTGTTTACTAATCAAGTGAGTTGTTTGACCAAGTTGGTGACACAATTGTCTGGGAATTGTTCTAGTACTAGGCAAGTCTGGGTGAAAAAATGGCGATCTTAAAAACTTTGATATAGATCACGATGCTCTTAAATGTATGAGCACTCATATGCCTAGCTGATTAGGTATTTTTGGTGATGCGTGTGCTTAATTGTTATGTGTTATTAACTTTTACATGCATCATATTTATTTTTATTTTTTTTAGCCTTTAGTTTCATGCATGTACATTTTAGTCATGTTTGTACTAGCACATGCACATTTTGTTTTG
>CAIGRN010029595.1:0-43736 GCA_903798345.1 Fraxinus anomala
TCGACATCCTCGAGCCCCACTCTATAATCCTAACAGTACCTGATTCATTCGCAGGCACCACAAACTCCTTCGCCTTAACTCTAAATCGCTGACTAAAAAACAAACTGTTTGCATTCGACCACTTTTTCCTTTGATTGTGCATAAACAGCACATCTGATGACAACACAGGCCTGCTGGATGATCTGGGCACGTTCTGCTGATTTTCCTGGTTTTTCGGGGTTTCCGGCGTCGAAATGGCCTGCAGATGGCGCCGGTCGGGTGCGTCTGCCAAAAAAAAAGGCCGGAACATGGTAAATCTGGGTTTGGAACCTAGATCGCTCAACTGATTTCATACTACTGCCGCCCTTACTATCGTCGCCTGATGTACCCGCCTCCGCCCAGTACATCTCGCCTCCAGCTCCGATTCGAGCGGCGGTGCTAGGGTTTCCACCTAGGGCCGCTGCCTGTGTGTGTGGGTGTTGGCCTGAATGGCCATAGTTATCTGACGTGAGACCGGTAGGGGTGGGTTCGCCGGTCAGTACCTCGTTGCCGTCGCCGGCGCCGACCGAAGTAGGTGATTGTTGGGTGGTGGTTGGTTGGTTGGGTGGTGATTAGATTTTGGATATTGAGGGAAATGGCTCCATTTCTTTTTGGGTCTTTGATTTAGCCTTTTCCAGTTATAAAAGGGTTACTTGCTTCCAGCAACTATTATTATTTAGCGTTTCTTATCTCATAGACTATTAACTAAACATAAATGTCCTTGTTTTTGAAAATGCTGATGTTTGGGGCGTTGGAGGTCATTGCTTACAGAACATTTATTAGAGTATTAATTAAATTGCACTAGCGAGTTATATACTCTTTATCATTTTTGGAATGCTTCATGCTTGAAATGTGAATTTTAGCAACTGAAATTATCTTCTGTTTTAGTGGAAGCTAACTTGTAATATGTCATAAAAGATGCTCTCTTTTCTTTTCCTCATATTTTGAATGATATAGGATTAACTTGGAAGAGGTAACTTCATCTTGTAATGCATCAAAGATTTTTCTTGAACCTATTAAAGCTATAAATCAATCAAAAGATCGAGGCTTGCATTATTGACACTCCAAAATTTTAATTCTACATGATTGTGAGAACTATTGAGCAAAAAATATATATTTTGTATTGAGCAAAAATATATAGGGGGTGTTTGGTGGGGATTAAAATTAGATTTTTAGTAGATTTTGATAGAAAATTTTGAAATGTGTGGTTGAAAAGCCGTGGGACCTATGAAAGATGTGGTTAATATTGATTGTTTGGCTTTAATTTAGATTAAAATCTGATTTTAATTGGTATCAAACAAGCTCATAGTTCATGTTTATTTGGGATTAAAATCAATTTTTTAGTAAATTTTGATAAAAGTTGATAAAATGTGTGACTGAAAAGTTGTAGGTCTCATGAAATACGTAGTTAAAATTAATTGTTGACTTTAACTTGGATTAGAATCTAGGTTTTAATTCATACCAAACAAGGGCATAATGTACTTGCTTGGTACATTACAACAATATTGCTTCTTCTGCATTTATAAGATTTTGAATTGAAATGTTTTCATCGGTGAACAGCAATTTAATGATATCAATCTCTCTCTCATGCGCACAAATGCACGTTTAGATATATCTCTACTATACTTATTCTGTCAGTCTGCTCTGGATATGTTAGTTTAATATGTCGGTGCATATTATTTCTTGAATTGATCTTTTGCACATCTTTTCAGGGGAGAGCCAAAATGCTGGTACAGTGTCCCTGGTAATGATGCCTGTGCTTTCGAAAAGGTATTTCGGTTCTATTCAATTATTCGGCTTATCTCTTGGTTCTTCCAATTATAAATTTCATATAGTTATCTATATTGGACTTGGAGTAAATTGTTAGCGTATGCAATAAATGTTGTAACTATTTATTCCACTCATTTCTTTTAAATGATTATTCTTTCGAGAGATTTGGCGTCAAAAGGTTGCATTTCTTTTTCTGTGTTGTGATTGGTTGAACCCAAAGCAATGGTACTTTAGTCAAATTTAAAAACACTGTATTGTTGAAAGTATAATCAAACCTGAAAAGTATATTTATAGATATTATATTAAGGCAAACTTATGGTAGTGCTTCAGCTAGTCAATTGACTGTAGAATGAGGTATGTACCTGCTAGAATTTACCGTTGTCTTGATGTATAGAAAGCATATACAAACTTATACATCCTTTTCTCTTTGCTTACGTGTGGAAAAGATGACCTGAACGAGGTTTAGATATGAAATACTTGGTATATTTTCTGCTAGATTTTCTGTTTAGTGGTGACTAAGAAATTCATGCCTTTGTTTTTCCCAAGGTTCTAAAAGGCACAAGGCGTGGCAAGGTCAAGCCTTATGAGTCTTAAGTGTGCCCAGGCGTAATAAGACATTTTTCTATTTTTGATGTTATTTTAATTATTCTAAGACCATTAAATAAATAAAACATTGCATACCTTGAAAGTTGAAATCTATGTGAGTCTATCACCAGTAGCATGCAATTAATATGTTAAGAAAACAACTAATCATAAGAGATTTTTACTTAAATTATAATTTTTTCTTATTAAAAACAGTTTCTACTTTTTATTTTCTATATAATAACTCTTCCCTTTTATTTAATTAGTTTATTTAACCTAAAAAACGAACAGTGGGATGCCCATATTAGGCTATCAAAATAAGGTTGACCGCCTTTCTCCACACCTTCCTCATGTGCAGGGCTTTTTTCTCACTCCTCCATGCCTAGGCCTCCACCTTTCAGAACACTAGTTTTTTCAGCAGGATGGGTTTAATTTCTTATTCTTTAGAACTTCTGATAGTGCATCGGCTAGTTAATTTTAGTAGAATGAGGTCAAGGCAGGCCAGAGGTTCCTATTGGCTCAACATATAGAAAGCATATGCAACCACATTCTTCCTTTTTCTCTTTGCTTGCGCATGGGAAAGATGATACTGGATGAGGTTTTGGTAACAAGTACTTGTCATATTTTATGCTAGTTTTTCTGTCTAGTGGAGACTTTTAAGAAAATCATACCTTGGTTTTAAATGGGATGGGTTCAATTGCTTATTTTTCATGGGAATTTATATCTCGCTTGGAGGTGCTGATTATTCCTTTGTTTTAATGTCTTTGGTGACAATTTTTCTTCTGCGACTATGTGCCTAATGTTTTTCTTCATTGTTTGGTTTGAACTGTCTTTGTCCTTTTTCCCTTTCATTTTGTAATTTAAAGAACTTCATACCTTTTGGTTAGAAAATGAGTTTTTTCTTTCTTTTTTGGTTTTTCAGTAACAGAAAAAGAATGATTACCAACGTTGGTTTGACTTTGAAGTTTAGGTCTTTCTATTCTGGTTCTTTGGTCAAGATTGGAGCTAACTGTCAACCTTCTTTTCTTTATGCAGGTAATGCAAGATAGTCTTCCCGATTTGTTTGATGCACAGCCAGACCTATTGTTTCAGCTTGTCACAATGCTGAATCCATCTGTCCTTCTAGCAAAAGGGGTTCCAGTTTACAGCATTATACAGGTATGGCAAAATCTGCGTACTTGGAAATACATGTATTTTTTGTCTTTTGCGAGATTTACAAATTAATCAAGTGCTTATTGCTTGATATTATTTTCTTTATTCTGAATGGATAAGCTTATTGGTTCCATATTACCGTTTCCATAATACACTACAAATCCTAGAGAACTTGAAACAATGGAGTCATATAAAGCTCAGTTCGCTGGACATTTTGCTGTTGTTAACTACTGGTTTTAGCATGTATTAATTGCTGTGTTAATTTCTCATTGCAGTTCTCATGATCAATTCTTTCAAATTTAAACTTACAAAGGAGCCAATAAAGCAAAATCATGATTAAGCTAATCCTTCCAACCTGTAGATTTGCCTGGCTAGAACCAATCTGTGCTTAGGTAGTTTGAATATTCATATTGTTTGGATGTTAATTGGCTCATATACTCACCCTGATCAGCTGACTAACTGCATATTTGGCTCATTCAATCTTAGGCAAACATCTCTAGGTCAAAACTTTTCAAGCTTTTCGTCTTGGATTATATGAATGGACATCTGATCCTTGCTTTATCTTATAAAATATCCTGGAAGCTGTTAGTGTTATTGTCACATTGAATATATTTATGTTTTATTGTTTTTGACATTTTAGCATCTTCTAAAAATATCTTCCTTTTTTTATTTGACTATAAAAGTTGATTACCTCTCACCTATAGCAGTGTGAAATATTTTATTATCAGCGGCTTGATCTTTCACATCTTTGAGCTGTAAATCTTGTCTCCATATCTCTAAAATCCTTCTGAGTGTTTTACCTTGGCAGGAGCCTGGGAATTTTGTCATCACTTTCCCCCGATCTTATCATGGAGGCTTCAACTTTGGTGCGCAAAAATTGCTTATATTCTTTTTATCCTTTGGTGTATCAGTCTCACAGCACTGTAGTATATAATCTCAGTGTCGTGATGCATCACTTGTAATGCATAATTATTTGGAAATTTGATAACTCTTTGCAATGACAGGCTTGAATTGTGCTGAGGCTGTCAATTTTGCTCCTGCTGATTGGCTACCTCATGGTGGTTTTGGATCAGAGCTTTATCGACGTTATCGCAAAGCTGCTGTTCTCTCTCATGATGAGCTTGTGTGTGTAGTAGGAAAGGTCCAGTTTCTCACCCCGCTTGCTTCATCTGGATTTGTATTTTTATTATTTATTTATTTTTTTACCAATTTTAGCTTCTTGATGATGAAATGAGAGTATTGACTGCCACCAACCTTCAATCATTGAAGATATAAAGCAACTAGAACGATTTAAATACTCACGCGCCATAGTTGTTGCTCCTGGTTGAATGTATGATTATAGTTTACCACGAATTTCCTTGAGTAATGTATGGGATTACACTGACTATTTAAAATTGTGTGACTATTACATGTATAGTTATTGGATATACGGTATGTTGAGCTGTAAATGTAGTGCCGATGCCTTATTGAGAAAGCAAGAGACGTTTTCTTTGTTTTCATGGGAAAATGCTGATTCATGTCCAAATTTTGTATCAGATTCAGCCTCTAGTTTTTTTCCTCAACTATATTTTATATGTTCTGAAGTAGCTTAGTTTTCTTCATCCACTTCATGGATCGACATACTTAAGTTATTGAGCATTTATTCAACATGTTCTCTTTAGTTGTATCCTTTTCTCATGGAAGCTATAAAATAGCTGCGTCGTTGTGAAATTCTGCTCGTGGTCTTCCATTTCTTTTCTGGACGTTATCATCACCTGCCATCGTCCGCCACTGACCTTTTATTTATTCAAAATCCTGCTGGCTGTTGTACGAATCTATTGATGCTTTGGAGTTATTGCAATACTTCTTTGCAGAGTGAATTTGATAGCAGAGTATCAACTTACTTGAAAAAGGAATTGGTTAGGATACACAATAAAGAGAAAACTTGGAGAGAGAAGCTTTGGAGAAATGGCATCGTTAGATCTTCTCCTATGTCACCTCGAGAGCTGCCCGAGTATGTGGGTACTGAAGAGGTAATTTAGTTGATTTTCTTATTTTGCAGTCTCATGGTACCAAAATGAGATTTTGTGCGCTGTTGATAAATATCAACTTATGTCTCGTGCAGGATCCTACATGCATCATCTGCCAACAATCATTATATCTCTCCGCCGTTTCTTGCAACTGTAGACCATCAGCATCTGTTTGTCTGGAGGTGAGTGAATTGATAACGTGGATGAATTTATTATGATATATTCAGATATTTCAAGTAGGGGATGGCAATTGTAGTGGTTTAGCAGGTACCAGCCCCAAACACTGTATTGACAAGTGAGTTCGCAGAGTAGGTTGTGGGATATACTTTCTAAAGGGAGCAGTTTTTGGTCAACTCATTGCAAACTCAACCCAGTTATAGAAGTTTTGCATCAACCTCCACCACCCTCGCTCCCAAAAAAAAAAAATACACACGTGCGCACAAACAATTTCTTCTTTTTCCTATTCTTGTAATTTAAGCTCTAAGAAAGAAAGAAGAAAGTCAAGGAAAAATGTCTAAAATGCAAGAGGGTTTCATTCAATTGGTTTTGGTTTCAGGGCAGGATGGGTGATGGAGGGCGATTTCTGGCCCTTCTGATTTTTCTTTTAAAATTTCATTGACGAGTTCTAAGCCTTTAGCTTTCTTCAATTTTCATATTTGAGCAATTTAATCTCTGTTTGGTATCGAGCAATTGATTTTGTTAACCTTCTGCTTTAAGCAGTTTAACATTTTTATTTAACTTCATATTGGCGCTGGTCTTTTTAACAATATGAAATTGAGGAATAATAAGGATGAGTTTGAACATCAAGCAATGGATCTCATGTTCCTTCTTTCATGCAGCATTGGGACCGCCTTTGTGAATGCAAGCCTAACAAGCTTTGCCTATTTTATCGGCATACACTGAAAGAATTGAATGATTTGGTGCTTAGAGCTGATAAAATTAATTTTGAAGAGACAAGCGGAGATTCAAAAAGAGATCTATGCTGGGAAAAACCATTGACTTTGGCGAAAAAGGTTGGGCATACCCATCTTGTGTGATGAACTTAGTTATTCCGCTTGCAAACTCTAATTGTTTTGTTGACTCTTCTAAGCTTATTTCTGCTGCTTCATAGCTAGAATATTTGTCATAATTCTTGCCCCTCTAGTATTCGACAGTTCTTATATGCACCTACTTTCTGTTTTGGACAGAGAACATATTTCTGTCATGTATTGAATTGTTCTGAAAATCATGAAATAAGTTTTTACATTAATTAAGCTCTTAGTTAATATCAAATATTGTAATTAGTCTGCACTTCTAGTGATTTTCTCTACTTCTGTTGCAAAACTGATAAGTTACTATTTACATAGATTTGAAAGTGTAGATAAATAATTAGGATTATTCTACTTGTACACAAGTGTTACATCAAGCGTTACATAATGTATATGTGGCATTTTGGCATTGGTTGGAGGGAAAAAATAATTTCCTCCTACCAATGATATAGTGCCACATGTAAATTATGTAATTCTTGATGTAATCCTTCATATACCTGTAGCAAAGTCCAAATAATTATTACATTACAATCATGACACTAAATTTTGGATTCAAGTAATAACAGGTAGGCTTGAGATCGTGTGATGGAAGATCACCTTGTATCTAAGTACAGGCTTCATAAAAATATAGAATCAAGAGCACACCTGACCTGAGCTACTAGGCCAGGAGAAGAGGAACTATGATTGCATTATAGTGAAGGAATGTAAATTAGTGTGAAACTTTCTTTAGATGTTTAATCTTCTGCATTTCGGGTAGGTTTTCATAAGATCAGTTGATTTAAAATGTTTAATCACTGAACCACCGTTCATGCTTGTATTATTTATGACACGTATTTGTATGCTTCTGGAAGAAACTTATTAAAACCTACTGCAATGGTAAATGTCTGTACCTTTTCCCTAACAATGTATTTTGTCATTTATTGGTATTATACTTGCTGTATTATTTGAAAGCATGCCCTTTGACTTTATCCAATTCTAGGTAAAAGGTGGTCATGTTATGCATCTGCAGCTTGCCGAAGAATGGCTTCTAAAGTCACATGAGATTCTCAAGAATCCGTACACTAGGGAAGCTTATGCATGTTCACTGAAGGAAGCTGAACAATTTCTTTGGGCTGGTTCTGAAATGGATCTCGTAAGCTCTAATTTTCAATGCTCTCTCCAGAGAGTGAAAATTCTTGCAATTGAAGATGCTTTTACTTTACATGGCCTGTAGGTGCGGGACATGGCAAAGAACATGATTGAAGCTCAGAATTGGGTAGAAGCTGTAAGAGATTGCCTTTCTAAGTTGAAATTGTGGTCATTTAATCGGAACCATGGCACAGAGAGGGTGCGGATGGATCAGGTTAAGGAGTTGCTCAGGTTAGGCAATGCTCCTTGCAGTGAGCCCAGCCATCTTCAGTTGAAGGTCGAACTCATTTCACTGACAATGTGGTTTTCCTGTTTGTGTGTTGTGGACTCTGGATCTCTTATTGCCATTTGGGTATATATGTATATGCAGGAATATCACCAAGAAGCTAGTAAGCTGATTGAGGAAATTAATTCTGCTCTATCAGTGTGCTCAGAGATATCCGTAAGCTAGATCTTTCCTGCAGTGCCTCAATTATATTTATTTATGATATGGCACGGATGTTTGGGAGAACCTAGTTTGATGTATATTTTTGAGAAAGATTTTGTGAAAAGTGATTTTTTTTTTGGGGGAATTTGTGGTTAAAAACTAAGGAAAAGTTATGGGTCCACATGCAAAATTATTTTATTAGGAGAATGTGTGGTTGAAAACGAGTTTTGGGGAAAAAAAAGTTTTAAAGGAATCTCTACCTAGCATGGGTCTAATCTACTGGGTCGCGGATGTATATGATTTTCTGGTTTGTGAATCCATACCTTGTTCTGTTTCCATCTTCACACCCACATGATGCACACCTCTAACGTTTTTCCCCCTCTCCCTATCTCTGTGTATTCACACACCTCTCTCTCTCTCTCTCTCACACACACACACACACACACCTAATTTCTCAAGTGAACTGCACACAGATGTAAAAAGAACTACCTGAATTTTATAAGAAAATTATTTTATTTATTAGATTAATCTTGTTGCCTTTTTACCTTTGCTAATTGCAATTCAGGTAGCTGATTGGGAGGTTTTATATTCTAAGGCTCTTGACTCACCAATCTATGTCGACGAAAGTGAGAAACTAGGATGCAAGCTGTCAGCTGTGAAGGTATATTTTATCTATACTTTTATATGGTGAAATCTCTAGGAAATTTATTCTCTATATGTTGCTGATTCTGATAAATTTGGACTGCTTAGTAGCAATTTTTTTTTTCCTGTCACCACCATTAAGCAGTAGTATTTCTGATTGAAATTGGATTTGAATTAATAAGTACTGCTTCTGAGGTAAAGGAATTTATTTCGCTGCTCTCTTAAATTAAAAGAGGTAATTTAGCTGGGATACATGTGTGAATCTACCATGATTACGTGGTCTTTTAGAATATGTAGTATCTGAGATACCTGTTCGATGATGTAATACCGCAAGTGCATGGGTCTTGATATCAAAAATAGTGATGATAAGCGTCGAATCCCATGAGGATTGGTCTACTTCTATTTAAGTGATTACATATTAATCAATTGAATTGTTAAGGGCACGCACAAAAATTGATTTGGTCATTTAACAAACTAATTAATTGACTAGTAACAACTAAAATTAAAGCAATTAAGACTACAGCTAAATTAATTTAGAGGAAAGGTGAGTGAAGACGTACTAGGATTTTGACTCCATCTAGTTATGTACTTTAATTTCTATAATCAAGTTCTAGACTGGCTTGTGTCGACGATTGGTGTCCCTTTATTATTTGATATCTCTTTCGAGCGAAGTCAAATTTATTATAATGTATACATTCCCCATATCTCTATGAAAATTTACAAACAGAAAATGACCCATTAAGCACAATTCCATGATCGCATAGACTAGAGCTATATATTTCTATTCGTAGTCGAAATCTATGTTATTTGTTAAGAGAGCTAAAAACAAATTCCATCTCTCGATCTTAATTTGATTCTCAAACTTATTCTATAATATAAAAACAATGAACACAATAACAAGCAATCAAGCACCAAGCAAATATTTAGTATCTAAAACAAGATTGTAGAAATTTAAGCTTCAAAATAAGTTTACATCATCATCCTAGCACATTACAATTTAGCCGATTATGTGAATATGAGAGAAAATAGAAATACATCATCAAATCCATGAAATTAAAGGGTATGAAAGTGAATGCTTGGAACCCGTCCCTAAGAAAGGACTCCGGAGTTATTGAGATTTAATATTCTTCTTTCCTTTTTAATCTCCCCAATCAAAGTTCCTCTTGTATGTTTCCTTTTTATTCTCCCTCCTTTTGAGCTATGATGCACTGAAACATTCCCGACATTGAAGAGTCGGTATTCGGTGCTATCAGTCATCAGACACCAACCCGCTCTGACAAGCCGCCAACACGTGTCGGAGATGCCACGTGGTGTGTCCATTTTTTCTCTCCTTTTTAAGTGTCAGACACATTTCGGACACGCTACCAACACGCATGGGACATCTTCGACTGACTTGAGTGCTCAAACATGACCAAAAAGAAAAAAATGGAGAACTAAAGGATAAAGTCAAAAACTCCTTTTTTGCAAGTCGGTGGTGTCAATCTGGTGATTAAACGTCGTCGGTGTGAGTTGGAGTATCGTTGGAGGAGATCGCTGCTATGTACTTCATTGTCTTCCAGCAACGACTATAATGAATTACCAAACCCTAGATATTGTGCAATTGTGTCTCCCTAAGAATGGAGGGCCCACCACTAAGTTCGAATAGTATAGTAATAGTACTAAAAGGTACGGTTCTCAATTTTTATGAGATCCACTACCTTACAAGTTAGAATAAACAATTACGAATGTGTTCTCAACGAAAAATGGAGCCCACAACTACCTATGCAAATTTGACGAGTCATTACCTATATTTACACTATAAAATAATAAACTATATGAAACAATAAAAAAAAAATTAAAAAAATAATAAACTATTAAAATTAAAAAGTTAATATTGTTAAATTTGACGTGTCCTCGACGAGTCGTGTCCTACTTCTTTTATAAAAATCACGTGTCACCGTGTTGGACTCGTGTTGTGTCCGGCACTTGTGCTCGTGTTGGTGCATCATGACTTTTGAGCCACCAATAAATTATCACGAAGTTCTCCCTTTGATTCTCCAAAACGTTGCTTTTGTACCTTTTCCCTTGTAGCCCTAGAAAAATGTGCCATAAATGCCATTTAGTGCCCTTGACATTCGTGGGCAAGACAAATGCTGAAATTGCCCCTATTTTGAAAAAGTTCCAGCAAGGCCATTTTGGAGGCTGCCAAAATTCTTGCAGCCACCAGAATGAGGTCAGAAGGTGCCTTAATTTTTGGGTTCTTTCTGGCGGCCTCCAAAAGTTTGGCTTCCATCAGATTCTTGGTCTCCTTATTTGTACCGAATCTTCTTTTCGAGGCTCATTTTTGTCCCCATTTCAATCCTCCAGCATCTCGCACCTACATCCAAGCTTCAAATTGCCTCATGCTATCATCTTTTAATCCTCGACTCCTCTTTCTTCGCGCAAGCTCATGTCCATCTCCTAAAAAAAAGGAAAGAGAGCTCAATATAAAAATGAGGATTAAACTAACCACTGTATAAGTAGATGACTATAAATAATTGTATAAAAAATTACACTTACCAATACCCATTATATGGATGTATCTTCTATATTTTCTCTAGATATGAACATGGAGTGTTTTCTTCCTTCTGCATTTTAGTGAGTGCATTCTGTGTCGTCTCCTTTTGGCTTTTTGATGCATGTCCTAATGTTATGCTATCGCTGAGGTTGTACAGGTTTGGGTGGACAGTGTGAGAAATTGCATCTCTAAGAAATCTCCTGGTGCAGTTGAGGTAGATGTACTTCACAAGCTGGAGGCCGAGGTAATTTAGAACCTTCTTTCTCCTGAAGTTTCAAAGACATTCCATCCATTTAGCAGAACCTTATGATGACGCACAATCTTTTTCTGCCCGATCAATTGATTCTCTCTCTCTCTCCAGATTTTAGAGCTGCAACTTCAGCTCCCTGAGGCTGAATTGCTTTCTGATTTAACAAGGCAGGCTAAATCTTGCCGGTCTCAGTGCAAAGAGATGTTGAAAGATTCCATCAGCCTAAAGGTTGTGTAGCAGATATAAATATCTTTCAATTAAGTAATACGTATGCGAAACTTACTTTAAGAACTAATTTTTTTTTTTTGCAGGAAGTTGAACTGTTTCTCAAAGAATGGGATGGCTTTACCGTTAATATTCAAGAGCTAAACCTTCTAAAACAATACTATAGTGACGCCATATCATGGGTATCCCATGTTAATCTTGTTCTTGTGAATGTTCATGAACGAGAGGATCAAGAAAATGTCATTGATGAGTTAACGAAAGTTCATAGGGATGGTTTGTTAATGAAAATTCAGGGTAAGCGTACCCATTCTCTTAGTTCTTTCCTTATTATAAAGGTATTTTCAATTTAGCCCTGTTTGAGCCATATTATTTGTCAAAAAATGCATTTTTGAATAGTAAATTGATGGAGAATGTGTGGTTAAAAAATAAGGAAAAGTTTTAAATTTGTGTGTAATATTATTTTATTGAAGAATGTGTTGTTGAAAAGAAGAGAAATTTATTTTGAAAATAATGGGGATCAAACAAGGGCTTTAGTCTTGTTGCATTATAGATTTATTTTTTATTTTTTTAAATTTATCTATTGGTGTCATCTGTTTGTCCTTTTCAATTTAAATGTAGTTGAGGAGTTGCCTTGTGTTGAGATTGAGCTTAAGAAAGCTTGTTGCCGGGTTAAAGCTTTGAAGGTAACTAAATGCAGAATATTGCTTTTGGACATGAACTTGTTGAAGCAATAGCAAATCAACTGCTACATTCACTTACTTGCTCAGATTTGTAATTCACATTTATATCTGTACACTCAATACGTCTGTGTCGCTTGCCATCTTTCACGAGGGAATGTTTTAAAGAAATTTGATTTCTATGGTGTGTTTTTGAGACCTCCAGTTTGAATTTAATATCTGATGGGACTTGACTTTGTGAGTGCTGTTTTTTAACATGGAGTTTAACTGAAGTATGATTCGGAAATAAATTTTTTTTCAAGGATAAATTAGTTGGGAAATCTTGATGGAACAAAAAGAGCTTACTATAGGATTAGGGTGAAAGGCAATGATATATTATTTTGATATATGTTATGCAGGTATGTAGTTACTAATGAAATATTCTTGTAGGCACTCGACTGTGGAATGCCCATGGACCTCATCCAGCAACTGATAATGGAGGCAACTGCGTATGATCTCTTTCATTTGTTTTACATTTGACTGTTTATATCTTGTAAAAATGCTATACATTACTATTAAGTTTCAAACTTTGCATGCCACATAGACTACAGATTGAGAAGGAGAAGCTATTTGTTGATATCTCTAGAAGACATGCAGTTGCCGTGCGGTGGGAGGAGAAAGCAAAGCATGTTCTCGCTAGTGAAGCACAGATGTCTGAATTTGAGGATATTTTAAGGTTTTGAATCCATATTTTGCTTACCTTAACTTGAGTATTTTGCCGATGCTCTGATTCTGATATGTGAATCAAAAACTTGTAGGGCTTCTGAGGATATGTGTATTATTCTACCTTCTCTTATCCATGTCAAGGATGCAGTGTCAACGGCTAAGGCTTGGTTAGACAAGTCGAAGCCATTTTTTTCTCGTGATTTACCCATCATATCAGACTCAAATTCTCACCTCAAAGTTGAGGCCTTGAAGGTTGTCATGGTGTTCTGTTGATGATTTATTTGTCAGATTAAAGAATGTGGCATGACAATTTTTGTGATACTGCAGAAGTTGGTGGCTGAGTCAAAGTTGCTGAAGGTATATTTAGATGAATGTTCACTTGCTGAAGAAGTTTTAAAGAAGTGCATCGAGTGGGAGCAGGATGCCAGCTCTTTACTGCTGGGTGCAGAGAATTTGTTGAAGATTGATAGTATTGATGATGAGAATACCAGTTGTCTTATTCCCAGATTTCAAAATTGTCTTCTTTCACTAGAGCCCACCATGGAAGCTGGTTTTTCTCTTGGTCTTGAGCTCAACATGATCCCAAAACTTCAAGATGCTTGTTTCACTCTGCAGTGGTGCATCAAGACCCTCTCATTCTCTGCTGTTGTTCCTACCTGTGAGGTGAATTTTTGTCTTGTTTACAAAATTATGAATAATACATTGTTAAATTTAACACGATCTTTCTTATCTCTCTATTATCTTGGTGTATGGAGCTCTTATTTATCTAATGAGGCTTGTGTTGAAATGTCTTTTACTTCCGGCAAATTTGTTCACTACATTAAAAGCATGTTTGGAAGTTGTTTATAATCCGTTGAAGTTATAAATGGATAGAAGTGAGTGGTGGATAAGTGGGTAGTACTTGTGTGTTCGAGATTTGAGGACAAAAAGTGGTTTACCAATTATACATAAGAGGCAAAGAAGGGCCAAGTAAAGGCAAAAATGCCAATTGTCTCCTTGGTTTTCTCAATATTAGTCTCTCTTTTTTCTTTTTAAAGAAATTGCCGATTTTTTGGTTCCTACGTTACTTCGAATGTATAATTTACTTTTTTGGACATATTTGGACGTTAATCTGTCCTCGCATAACTTGTCCCAGACCTTGAAGTTTGTTTCTACATTTATTTTATAGTTCTTTTTGATGAAATTTTTGTACTCTGTTTGATGGTGATGGGCCTACTGTTCTTTTTAGATAAGTTGGCTTCATAAAATAGCACGCTGAAGTGCATTCTCTTAAATCTAGTCTGCTAATAATTTGGAGAAGAAGCTTTTGCAAGTGAGGATGATTGAAATTGTTGTTGGTTCTTAAAGAGGCACATTTTTTAAATTGAATTTTCTGAAACTTGTTCTAATTTGTTTAACTGATCATCTTCAAAATATAATCTGTCATCTTGTCCTCACTATATGCATACCAAGAAAATGCTTCTCTATTATTATTATTATTATTATAATTATTTCTTTTTTTTTGGTTATAAAAGTTAGGTTTGGTTTTGATGTCCTTGTTTTTCTACTGTTAGTTTTGGTTTCATGTCCATCCATGAAATCTGTAGGCTACTTGTTGAACTAGTTGGTTCTCTATTGTCTCGATTAAAATGTATAAAATATGTCTGGATTTGACTTTCTTTTCAATTCTGAATAAAGATGCTCAGTAAAATGCGCGTTTTTTTTACACTGACCATGAACTTTGCCCATCATTGCTATTTGCCCATGGGCTATTAAGTGTACCGTCAGCTTACATAGACTTAACTCGAATTGCTAGGGAAGCGAAGTAAATCCACGTTGGGGTCCGACCCCTAGTTGACATGTACATAAGCTAACGGTGCGAGAATAGCCCTTGAGCGAATGGGCAAGATGGGGAAAGTCTGTGATCGTCATTTTATACAGCCTTCACATGAATAGTGAATTGTTGAATATGAAGTTTTATTACTTTTAATCCAATCAAAGTCGATCATTTGTTATTTTGCACCATATGTGTAGTCTTCTCTTCATGATTCAAGACAAATTAATTTGATTATTTCAGCATATCTTTTTGACTTCTTTCATTATGAAATATAATAATTTTTGTAGTTAGTGCTGACTGTTTCTTCTGATTGAATTTATTTGATTAATTGGACGTGCCACTTTTTGCATTTTGGTTTATGACTTTGTCTTCCTATAATTGGAGGATCATGTATCATATCATTTGTTATGGTTTCAGGAAGTTGATAGGACATTGGAGGATGCTGCAAAACTTCCTGTAACCTTCAAGTCTTGTGCTTTATGGGGCAAGTTGATAGACGGAATACATTGGCTTAGGAAGGCCCTTCAAATTCTTGCTCCTCATAATTGTGGACAATTTGAGCTGATCAGTGCTGAAGAAGTTCTTGTTCTGCACGAGGTGTCTAATGTTATTAGATTGCTTTTGGTCTACAAACTTTTAGAATCCTGAAAATACTATTTCTACTTATACCCTTAGTTCACTTACCGGTGCTTAATCGTTTGCGTCTTCGGATACATACATGATACATATAACATCTTGAAATTGCAGAAAATCTGTGTTCCATTCCCGATGATTGTTGGTCAACTTCAGAAATCTATTCACAAACATAAGTGAGTTGTCTCCTCTAATTATGGCATTTTGGTCCCACTTTTGGTATATTTATACTTTCCAGTGGAATTATTCATCTGGTTTTGAGTGAAAGAAAGTAGCTTCCATGTCTTTAGATGACTGTTTATATCAGCCAATGGTGCTAGGCGGATGCACTCGTTTCCAGATAAATAAGTGCTTTGACCTTAGATTGTTTTTGATAATGCTAAGAAAGTGGAATAAGTAGCACAATTTTTCTATTTAAACATAAAGCAGGCGTAATTTCATTGGCAGGGATTGCTATATTGAGATCAACTACCTTGTACTGCGCATCTTGTATATATTCTTTTATTTCTTTCTTGTAACTAGTGCAATATTTGGTAGTTCACCAAGCCAAGATCTTTCCTTTTCCCAATTGTACTCGGTGGAAAAGAGAAGTGTGGATTAGCATTTTATCATAATAAACATGCTTCTTAAGTTTTGATCTATGATACGAGTGAAATACTGAGCTGGCTAGGTTCACTAATCTACTCTGATGGCTCTCTAACTACTGTTATACATATTTTTAGGTGTTCAAGGCTATTCTCTATTATGTTCATTTTGTGGCATACTGGCTTATAAATGCAGTTAGATTTAGCAATTCCATGCATACAAATTTTGGTTTAAGTTTGTGTCCCAGAAGTTGGCTATGTCGTGATTAAGCCAGTTATCCGCCTTTGTGAATATTATCCTTAAGGCTAGTATTCCTGGTTAAACAAAACGAGATATTGCCAAGTCTTGAATTGCATTTTATGCATTCTTATATCAGTAGTATCTTTAAGTTGCTATTTCAGGAGAGATTACTGTCTTCTCTCTCTAGTTCCTTAAATAACGGTTAATACATTTCCAACGTGTTTATAGTTTGTGGCTGGAGCAAGTGCATCAATTTTTTAGACTTGGATCTGAAGACCGATCATGGAATATATTGCTGCAGATGAAGGTAAGCTGATTAAATCTTTTATTTGGTTTTGTGAGAGCAGCATCCTTTTAAAACTGTTTGGTATTCACTTTGGTGCTCTCCTTGAGGAGATCCTTCGTAAATTTGATCAAAGCGTCCGGATGAGGTGTTAATCTCTTTGGATGTAGTTATCAGCTGATAAGGCGTTCCTCGAACTGTGCATTGGGTAAAGTTACCTCGAATGCACATCAATTTAGTTTTCAGTGTGTTTGGATTGCTAATTGTGCCACACAAAGATGAACTGTACAGTGGGGGTGAAGGTTTCTTCGGATTTTTAGACTAATACAAATTTGGTATTTTCAAAGGAACATATGTAGAAGTTAAAAAATTATGTGAATATTTTTAGGATTTTAGAGATTAGGGGCAAATTTGGCCCTACAGGAAAGGCAATCTTGAAGAAAAAATGAGACTATAGTAAGATTTATACCTGGAAGTTGCAAATTCACTAAAAGTTACAATTTTGTTCTGGCTAAACATAAAACCCTGGCCACTTTGGCCTTGAGTGCCTTTAAATGCCACATTGATGAGTCATACGTACATGCTAAAGAACTCACTCACTCTCATTTTTTCGGACCCTCTAAAGTATTGGCCCTTGCACTCAAATGGCAAGATGAAACAAAGAATTTGGGAAGAGTTTTGAAGTGTAGATATCCTAGTGCTTTGGGCTATTTTTGTGTTTTTTTCTACCTGCATTAGGGAGTTTAATTCTTGGGCTTCTCACCCTTACTGTTGGCTTAACATATTTGTTAATATACCATCTTAATTTTCTTTGATTATAATGTGCATTCTTTTATGACACCACTCTTTTTGTTGACTTCTATTTTTATAATAACATGAATGATTTAAACTTTTAACCTGTTTGTTTTGAAAGGGAAAATTAGATTGACTATGGGCACACAATTTTTGACACATTGTAGCTACTCTTTGGATTATAACTTAGGTAATAAATGAAGGTTTTGTGTTCTTAAATGGAGACTAGAATTTTTGCTCTATCTAAAACTGCTCCCATATCCAGCTACCCAGTCCAATCCTTATTCAGAACACGCACTAGACCAGCTGGTGCTGCGCTTAATAAGAGGTTTCTGTTGCAACGGTAGTGTAGGTGAAAGCTTCATAAAAGATTGTGCATCTGGCTGCCTACTCTGTGTATAAGTAATTAGGCATTCCAACCAGTTGCTTCTATTTTCTTTTAGGAAAAGACACTTGTTTTATTATTTCTTTTCTTTCTTACCTTTAATTTTTTGGTTTGTTGGTTGGGGGGTGGGGTGAATTAGATCTGATGGATGACATGGTAGTGTGTTCTATTCCATCCATACAATGGTTAATGCAAAAAGTAGTATATCTATTGAGAAAAATTAGAAACATTGGTGTTCTTTTGTATTTTGACATCACCATTTTTTGTCGACTTTTGATTGTTGAACTGCCAATTCAAACATTCAGGAACTTGGAACTGCTGAGGCCTTCAGTTGTGTAGAACTGGAGAAGGTGTATTCTGAAGTTGAAAAAATTCAACAGTGGAAACGATGCTGTGAGGACATAATTAAGCCTTCAACTGGAAATGGGAATACGCTGATCAGTACTGTCCTCGAGGTTTGTGCACATCACTTCCTTTTACTTGTTTGATGAAAATTTGGTGGCTCAGTTATTGTTTCAATAGAGTTCTCAACGAATCTTCTGAACTTTGTGCAGATAAAAAAAACTCTTGATAGATCTTTTGGTATGTACAAAAGATCTAAGAATAGCAAAGCAGGAACTCTATGCGTATGCTGCTGCATTGATATTAATGATCAAGAGTTTTGGACTTGTTCTATTTGCAAGGACTGGTAAGGTTTCTAGGCCCATAGTTGCTTGGTTCAACTTTTCTGAATACTGGAAGTGGCTCCCTGTGGCATTTCATATCTAGCAGGCTAGCACCATTATGGTGGATGTGGTCTCGTTAGTATCATTTTTCCTTTTTGTGGGGACCAAAGAGTTTAATTCTGATAAGTAGATACAACTTCAGAAATAGTTATTGTATTACTGATGTTATGATTATTGTCTGCCTAATGTTTTTTTGATTGCCCAGCTTCCACTTGCAGTGCACAAAACTGCCATTAGGAAATGCTAATGACATGACCTTGTTTGTTTGCTCGTACTGCAATTTCGTGAAGAATCCAAAACTTAATCTCAAGGGATCTGGTCTTCTGGTTTGTATCCGATCATTTACATCACTGCAGTGTTCTTACACAGAGAGTCTCAGTATCTGTCTTATCTTCTGTTTTTTTATGTAGAGAATTGGACGGAAGCATCCTGAATTGGATCGACTCAATGCACTGCTGTCTGATGCTGATGATCACTGTTTATGGTACAAATAGCTCTATTGTTTCATTTCATAATTACCGAATAATTCTTGCTTCTCTTTTTTGTATTCTGTTTTCTATATTTGGCAATAGAATATTCTTCGAAAGTTGTCCACAGTTTAAAATTTGTTCCCTTCTGCTCATGTTGTGAGGCAAGTACAGTTTATCGTGTTCATTGGAATCTTTTATATGTCAACGTGAAGAGGAAAACACAAGAAGGATACGTGTTTGCTGTGCTTTAATGTAAAGATTCCATCCCAGAAGGAATGATGCTGGAGAAGTGGTTGAACATTTCCCTTAGGGCCTGCTTGAGAGTTTTGGGATACTGGTTATGGGGTTATTTTAAAGTACGGGTTTTGGGTTGTTTTTTAGTAGCGATTATAAAAATAGTCCAATCCATGCTTGTGAGTTTTTTATCTAGCGGTTTTGAAAGTTTTTTCAAAATAATAAAATAACATATATGCTCCTTAGTGAAATTTTTACCTTATAATTTCTTTTATGATTTTTTTTTTTACTCACAAATGATATTTTACTTATAAGTAATATTTTACATATAAGTTAATTTTTAACTTAAAAAATGAAATATTTACTCATATTTTATAGTTATAAGTTAATTTTGTACACAAGTGAATTTTTACTTGTAAGTAAATTTTTATATTTTAAAAGTAATTTTTTGTGTTAATAGTAGTATTGGTGAAGAATGAAAAACGTCTACTAAGGCCCACTAGTTCTTGTATTTTTGCTTACAAGTTAGTTTTGAACAAAATATGTACGTCGAAAATAATTATTTTATAGAGGGTAAAATTGAAAGAGAATTTGAGAAAAATGTCGAAATCCCACCGATTTGATGGGTTCTGAAATACTGTCAAAGTTACATTACGCTGATTATGGGTAGTTCAAAAACCACCCAAAACTAGGCCAAAAAAACTAACAAGCACCGATTTTTTCAACCTCTTATAAGAAGTGCCACCCAAAAATGATCAAAATGGTGAAGAAAAAACTCCAAAGCAAGCCCTTAAGACGTAGGTGATCAGCCAGTAATTAGTTTCAAACGAAAGATCTACAAGTTATTGCATATAAATAAGCTTGAGCACAATGAATCTTGAGCTTGAACCATGCAACACAAACACGGTTATTCTTCAAGGTTAAATAAAATAGAAAATTAAGGAAATAGACGAGATATTAACATTTGCTGTGTTATTTTTTAAAACAGATTATCACATTTCCGATATATGGTACAATTTTCCTTGTTCTTAGCTCTGCAGAGTTACTTAAGCTAAAACCAACAAAAGCAGATCCATTTTGGATTTGCGAATTTTAAATTGACTATTGGTGAAAGAATGACTTAATTTTGTAGGTCAAAGCCTTGGCCTTTGAAGTTATATGTAGTTGAGTCTTGTTCTTGCCCTCCGAGTTTTTCCCTGGAAGATTTTTGTGTGTTAACATGGTGATTGTTATTAGAATTGATGAAAGAGTTATTGATATGAGAGGGAGGGAGGAATTTGGTTAGTTTGCTGGGTGCTAGTTGAATTAGACAGATCGGTTAGTCTCCTTACAATGTACATAAGAACGAGGGATAAGATGTTTTTCTATATACTTAAATTAGTATCAAAACTGTATAGTTGCGTTTCTTTGCAGTGCTGGTAGAACTTAAAATCAAAATCTTTTCATAGGTCTGCAACAATTACTCTTCTTATTGCTGTACTCGAGCTCAATTTATACTGCAATTTGTCTGTTAATATTTATATGGTTGATGTATTACTTATGCAATATTTAGTTATTTATTTACATCATAATATCTAGCCCCTTTTGAGCCTCAATTTTTGGGAAAATGGTTTTTGTAATAGTGATTTTTTGGAGAATGTGTGGTTAAAAATTAGGAAATATTTTTGGGTTTACATATAAAATTATATTTTTGGGAGAATGTGTAGTTGAAAAGGAGTTTTAAAAGAATGGGGTTCAAACAGGGGCCTAGTAATGTAGGAATATATGGTCATGAGGATTTTTTTCTGAAAGTGATTTCACACACTTCTTTTGTCAGGATTGAGGAAAGAAGGATACTTCACCAAATTGTTGAGAAAGCGCATGCATGCAATGCTTGCTTAACAGAATTAGTGGATTTTGCTTTAGCTCATCTTGATCAAGATCTCAGTGCAGTAATTGAAAAAATGTGCATTGCTTACAAGGTATCTGTTAAATGTTCTCTTATTGACTAACGTTAGCATTGTTTGCTTGATGATATATGGATATTGTTTTACAATCTTTTTTATAATTTCACATGGTCTCGTTACAGGGTCTATGAAATGGTGGTTTTCTATTAATATTGAGTGATTTTGTTTTCTTTTTGCACAGGCAATAGAACTAGCAGGTACTTGTGATGGTAAGGGATACCAAAAATTTGAGCTGGCATTAGCAAGAAATTCATGGAAAATTAGAACTCAGAAATTACTGGAAAGTGCTGAGAAGCCAACAATTCAGCAGATTCAACGGCTTCTTAAAGAGGTATCGCCACTCTAGATATGTACTCTCTGAAGGACTGCATATTTCTTTGCTCTTGTCACACGACGTTCCAGACTGGTCTTACGGCATTATAGTGGGGTTTGAAACCAAATTTTCTTTCATGTGTTAATGGAAGGCACGATAAAGATGTGGACGTTAGGAAGAGTTAAATAATGTCAGTCAAATCCGTAGTTTGGGGCCAAAGACACTCTTGTGCTTGGGTACCTTTAGTCCTTGATAATATTTGGCCTAAATATTAAAGGTAGTAAATTAGTAGACATAGAGACTGATATTTGAGGACCTTGATGTATATTCTTATGAAAAGGGTGATTTCTGGTGACTCGTTATCCTGCAAATTAGTAGACATACAGACTGATTTACCTTGTAATATATGCCTAAGGGACTGGCCATAAGCATTCCTCCAGAAGATTATTATAGACAGCAACTATCGACATTGAGGGACTTTGGCTTGCGATGGGCAGATACGGCCAAGAAGGTCTTCCATTTTCCCTTGTTCAATTGAAATCAAAAGGTTCACACTATAGTTTCTAATGAAAATTACTCATTTCTTTCTACAAACAGGTCTCAATGGATGGTGGAGCACTTCAATTGGATAAAGTTTTTGAACTCATTATTGAGGGCGAAAATTTACCTGTCAACTGTGTAAAGGAACTAAAGGTACCATATGGCAAATTATTTATGGAGGCCAATGCACTTGTGTTTTGTTTCTAGTTCTTATACTTGGTTGGTGCAGTTACTGAGGGATCGAAGTATGCTTTACTGCATCTGTCGAAGACCTTACGACCAGAGTGCAGTTCTTGCTTGTGATAAATGCAATGAATGGTATCATTTCAATTGCATGAAAATCTCTTCAACACCAAAGATTTACGTTTGTCCGGCGTGTATTCTTGAACCGGGAGACGATATCGGAGGATTGGTGCCAATAGGACAGGAGAGGTAAGTTTATCTTGTTAAGTTGTTTGCTTTGGATCTTTTATTGAATTTTCTTGCACGACATAATGCATATAAATAGCACAACCTTTGAGTTTTTGTGGCTTTCGTACTTAAGTCCTTGCTAATTTTTGGCAGATTAACTGGTAGTAAATTTGAAGAACCTCAAACACCTTCAAGACGAACTGAATTACGAAAGAAGTTACAAAAGCGGAAGTCTGTTTCAAAGAAGACGCGATTGGCTGTGGACGAGGACCGAGGTGATGTGGTGAGAAATCATAGTGGCTGTGAAAGATTGTTTTGGAGCAATAGAAAGCCTTTCAGAAGAGCAGCTCAAAAACGTTCCGAATTTCAGAGTCTATCTCCATTTCTTTATGTACAAAATAATTGATAATATGGAAATGTTTCTATTAATCAATTTATTGTACTAGACTTTATAGTTCAGCTCAATTCACCTTTTTCCCATAGGAAATCCTCAATTTTTTCGCTCTTATTTTCTTCTTTCTTTTCGGACTGGAATTATCTTTTAGTTGTTTGAAATCGGCATGGTTTCGAACACATGTAACTTGGGAAAACTGAGGTTTTTCTTCTTCAATTCGATATTATTGACAGAGATGTTTAATCTCCACAGTAAATGAATGTCTTACTTTTGGTTCAAGAATGTTAGCTTCTTGTTGATCTTAAATTCGTAGTCATTGAGCATGTACGTCTATTCTTTTGGTCGATGTCTACTCTTTCATTTGGGCAACTGAAATGCACGAAATGAAGTTGTGGCTCGACGGCGAGGATTTGGAGAAGTATCTTAGGGGGGCACGATCTACTTCCTACGGGGTTGTGATGAGGGGTTGGTGATGTCGGATGCCAGAAACAACTTAACGTGTGTCGTTCTAGTGTGAAGTGGCTATGGCAGACCAGGAGGTGGTGGGATGGTGGAGACGCCTGCGGCGTGGTGTCGCTCGAGAATTTAATGGGAATGATTTGGCCCATTTTGGACGAGTCCGTAGAGGGTGTGACCGGGAGATTATTGAAAGATCGGTAGACCATCTGATGGAGCGTGGAGACGGGTGAGCTCGTGTGGTGGCATGACTTCAAAGTGTTCAAACATAATAGTCAATCAAATCATGATATATCTCAAAATTCAACGTCTATTATATCAATCATGATTTAAATAATTTAAGTAGTGAAATATTGAAAGATGTAGCTTATTATATCAATCATGATATATCTCAAAATTCAACGTCTATTTCAAAAATAAAATAAAAAAATGTTTTAAATATTTCTGAAGGGAGATGCAGATGCTCTCGTTGCCATATCCCTCTCGTACAATGCAGTTTGTAGCATGCCTGCACAATTCACTGAGGGACCCCTCGCAGCCCCACCCATTGTTTTTCTGGACAAGTGTCTTCTTCCTTGTCCAAATGTCTGAATTCTGAACGTTTCACTTTTCAAGAACAAAACTTGACCTCAAGTCTTCGATACAATCTATAGTCTCTCTATTTCTCCCCCATTCTTTCTCGCACACAGTAATTCTTCGACTTGAACAGTACTTGCTGGATTCTAAGATGGTAAAGGTCGAGAGAGTAACCTTACCTACGCCTGATTTGCCTGTTCCGCCACCTGGGTTTTCACTCAAAACTCCCACAGCCAAAAGTGCCACCACCTCCGCCGCCGATGGTGTCTCACAGCCCCTATCACCGCCCCCACCAGAAGAAGCTTCAAGGGAGCAGTCACCTGCAGGTACGAGTACCAGGCGTACCTCTAGAAGAAGAGTTCAGCCCCAGTTTTATAGCCCAGCACTACCACCACAACAGTATCGACGCCGCAGAAGCCGCCCTTCGAAAGCTAGATCCATGTCCCAGCTTTGTAAGGGTTCCAATCTTTTCTTTTTTCTTGTAAAATTTTTTGATTTCTTCATTTTTCACTTTATTTGTGTTTTAAGTGACGTGCATGCAGCTTATTCAAGTATTAATTCCTGCAAACATCTCTAAATTTACATTACAGTGGGCATTATACACCAGTAATCACCATATTTAATCATGTTAAGGTATATTCAAGCTGAATTAAGAATTACTGTAGATCATATAAGCCCCTACAACTACTACTCTTAACGACGATGAATTTTTAAAATGGATTTCCAAATCCATATCAGAGCTCATTACGCTTAAATGAGCCTGTTGATCTATGTAAAGCTCAAACAAGCAATTAGATTCCAAGATTGGTGATCTAAAACGACCAGAAGTTGATGGCGAGTCATATACATAGTCTATTTTAAACAACTGAGGTCTTTTGAGTTGAATCAAGTGTTAGCAAAGCTTCACAATATATCAAGTCATACCATGTTCCTGAAAGTTTTCTCAATCATTTATGTGTGCAAATTTAAAATAATCATCTGAAATGGCCTAACTAATAGTAGGTTCATTCGTGTTTAAATCATGGGATGCCTTAAATTGGTGCCTTGTGAGGATGTTCACAGAAATCCTTTTTTATTATTGCCTCTTTTAATATTTGAACACATTTGTGCCTTGCAGCTTATCAAGAAAAAGTAACTGGAAAATGTAATCGGCATTCTGTAACATTTTCCAGATGGCAAGAGCAGATGACACATGTTTCTCAATCAAGATCTCAAATAAATAATGGAACTACTACTACTCCATTACCTAGTCAGGAAACTGAGCAAGCTCCGAATATTATTGGAAAGTCCAATGGTATTACTGTGGACAAAAATCGAGCAAGTGACACTAACAGCAAAACAAATCTTGCACTGACCCTGAATTCCATAACTGAAAAGCATGGCGATATTACTAAAGATTGTTTATTGGAGTCTGATCGTATGAAGACTCTTGTTCTGTTTGGTATCTGTGAAGTGGTGCAAGACCTACAGAAGAAACAGTTGAAAGACATTGATGTTTCTATGCTAGAGTCTTGTTATTCAGCTGTCCAAGATGCGGAAAAAATGAAGATGAATGTGAACTGGCTACGGAATCGACTTGATGAAATCAAAGATGCCATGTTATCAGCTGGTGAAGCATTAAGGCTCATGGATGAAAAGAAAAGGCTAATGAAGAGTATTGACAACAAGAGGAAAGATATACTACTGCACAAGGGTGAATTGAAGAGACTTAATTCAGAAATTGAAGAAATGGAAGGTCAAATGGCTCGAGATACTTTGCTAATAGAAGCATTAGAAAAAAATATCAGAAATCAAACATCTAAAGTTCAGCTTTTGGATCGGATGCCTTTGATGGACTGGCTTATATAGATTTACTTGAGTACGTTTTTCACCCCCCACCCCCAACTTATGAATACATATGCACAAGTGCGCACACAAATACAAATTTATACACATATCGATACCCTTGTGCATGTATGAAGATATTTGCAGGGGGTTCAAATATAGGTTTGTAGTGCTATCAAGTTGTGACCTTGACTGTGAGCTTCATATTTGGTGTTTCTTTAAGCTACTGTCTCTTTAAATTAAAAGATGTGTGTTGTTTATTCATCGGATTTGTAGTCATATACGCACATTAATCTACTTTTACGCGTACAGATGGTTCTGTTATAAAGTTCATTTATACGTGCCATGCATGTTATGTACAATTTTGGGTTCAATTCTTATGGTACATATCAGTATGCAGATGCATGGTTTTGTCAATACAGGAATTATGTTTCATTGTGTTGTATTTTCTACCTTTGTTACTGAGGATGTTTGGCCGTGCTGAGAAAAAGTGGCTTTTGATAGACTTAATATCCAGCATGATTCCCATTTTTGCTAATTTTTGTCTAACATTGGCAGGGATAGGCTCTGGAATTGAAGTGGTTTTCATTCTTCAAGGAGCAGTCCTGTTGTACAAAGTTTTTTTTTTTTTTTTAGACAATCTGTATCATTATTGTATTCTATATGCTAGAGGCAATTCAACATATGGCGGTTGGCCTCATTTTCGGGGTGTAATTATGTATACAATGAAGGACATGCTCTTTTGACGGAGGATTCTCAAATCGTGACAAGGAGTCGAGCCCTTTATGCACGAAACGGTATTCTTCATCATAGAACGTAAGAAATATGCCCTTCTTACTGGAGGGGCGTTACCTAGGAGAGATTGTATTTACTGAAAAACTAAAGGGCGGTTCTCTTTACCGCTTTCATTCTGTTTTTTGTTTTCAATTTTCTAAAACAGTGAAAACATGTTTATTTATCTATTTTCAAAATCGAATTTTCAAAGGGAGGTTTATTTTTGTTTTGTTTTTTTTTTTTGTTTTCAATTTTCAAAAAGAGTGAAAACACGTTTACTTATCTATTTTTAAACACGAATTTTCAAAAATGATACAAAAAAAATCGAAAATGTAAAAAATGTCGTTTTAGGTGTGTCAGTTAAAATTAAGTCAAAATTTACAAAATGTGTTTTTGCTGTTTTCAGTTATGTCACCATAAAAAACTACTGGCATCCCAACCTGCACCATGTCGTCGTCGCACCATCGGACGGCCAAAATCACTGTCGACGACGTAGCGACCCAAAACCATCGCTACCGCCACAGCCAAAACCATCGCCACCGCCATGCAACCACAACCGTCGTACACCACACACCCAAAACCACCATACACCATCGCCACAACCGTAACCCAAAATCGTCACACACCATGCACTCAAAACAATCGCTCTCCACCGCCACAGCACAACTGTCGCACACCACTGCCATAGCCACAACTGCGACCCAAAATCGTCGCACACCACCATTGCAGCCAAACCAACCACCGCATAAAAAAAAAGACGAAGAAGCCGGCGATCGCACACCACCACTACTTGTCGCAACAGCTCTGCCATGGTCTTCGACGTCACCGGCCTTGCAAGGGGGACGACAGAGAGGAGGGAAAGAAGAGAGAGAGAGAGGGGAAGAAGAGAACAACTTTTTCAATTTTTTATTTTTGAAAATAAATTTTCAAAATGACAAAAATAACACATTTTCAATAATATCAAAATGGACATTCAAAACATAATACCCAAGAGTACAGCCCTGATGTGTTGGATGGATTTTTGGGAATCTCAATTGCTATGTGCCTTGCCTTGGAATTGGTGTTGTTAATTAGATTAGTACGATTTTGTGGTCTAATGAAAAATTGTAAATTTAATATAAAATAGACAATATAAGGACGAGAGCTCAGATATCTAATCGTGTTGCCTTTTTGACTGTTCATCCAATACATTTTTGACACTGTCTTAGCAAATGAGATGACATGTCTCGGTAAGTTACACATTGGTGATGATGTGTTGAATATGTATTGGGTTGCTTAGTTAGTGGCAAATGTTCGAAGACGATAAAAGGTCCTTATGTGCTTGATTAATCTTAGTTAATATCTTTGCAATTTCTGTAACCACCTTATTTACGATATCTTTAATTAAATGAAACTTAACAATAACATATTTCGTCCTATCATTAAAGACTATATTGTTGAGAATAATGCACCTAACTTTTGAAGTTCGGATTTCCAGCTTGTGGAAGTATTAAACGAAGTATACATATAAGATGTAGTCGATTTCCTTTTATTCCTATTCCCGACATAATCCAAGTGTACAAATTCCTTTAAAAACAATAAAGATAAAGGACACCCATTTCATAGGCATAGCCTCCCAGTGAGTTCTCCCTTTTCTTTCTTGAAAAAGTCTTTGATCAATTTTGTTCATATTTTGAAAAGAGAAATTAATATTTTTATCTAATTTAAAAATAATATAAATGAAACTTTAAGTCCCTATTTGGTACACATTAAAATTTTTATTCTAATTTTTCTACTTATTTTTAACCATTCATTCTTCAATAAAGTAATATTTTTCATCACATCAATAATTTTTTCTTCTTTTTCAACAACACATTCTTCATAAATCTACTATTTTAAAATATATTTTTTCAAAATAACGTGGTTCAGACTCACCTAAATAATAATTTAAGGGTTTCTATCCTGTGAAACCACACGAGATTTTCTAATTATTATTATTATTATTTTTATAAAAATGTATAATATTCAAAGATTTCACATTGTAGTACCCCCAGAGGCCAGAATCCCCCCCTAACATCCAAAACAAAGGTCAAAGATTACTGATTGAAATAATTCAGCGCTTTTCCCAATTGTAGCTAGTACGTGTCTTTTATTTTGTCACATTGAGTCCCAAACCTTCAAATTTTGTTTCACTTGAGTTCTTACATCTTAATAGATAGTTTTCATTTCGTTAAAAAAAATTTATTTTATTTTCACCGAAAAATCATTACATTCGTATTTTGAATTAAGTAAAATAAAATAGAAAAAAGTTTTCTTGCCCTCATCAATCGAGGAGCAAAATTGAAGGATATGTTGGTTGGTTGGTAGGTGAGTGGAGATGATACAAATAGATATGCACATATGAAGGAGAATTAACATGTTTGTAAGGCGTAGACATTATGACTTGTGAGTAAAATAAGTATGAATGATAACGTCTGTAATCAAATGTGGGTTATAAGACAAATTGGACGATGGCTTGACTAACAAGTGGTGATGGGGGATGACAAGGCGATCACTTGGAGGTGCTGTTTGCTTTTCTTTGTTGTTTTTCCCTCTTTCTTTCCGTTTTCCATTTTATATATTTTTTATGAAAATTAATTGTTTACTATCCCATAATAAATACCTTGTTTGATCCCTTTTAAAATTATAATTCATTTTTCTCTATTTTCTTATCGATTACACATTCTTCAATAAGATAATATCACAGATAATCTCAAAAAATTTCTTCTTTTTTAACTACACATTTAAAAAAAAAATACTATTTCAAATAATAGGAACCAAACGGGGGCAAAGTGAGTTTCCTAAAAATTATGTAAATGTCTAACTTTTTAAACGTCAAATAGTCAAATATCTATTTAGGATTCATGTTAAAGATGCTATCCAAAAAATCCGATAACCTAATTATACATTTTGAATACATTTGAAGACTCCAACAATAATTTTTTCAAAAATAATTCAGTACAACTGAATTACTTCTGGTGATAAGGACACAAGGACATAGTTGGTACTTAACTGTTTTCAAAGTCCTCGCATGTTGTAACGCCCACTTCACTAAACCCCCTTCAAACCCTCAAACATAACAAAAGCTCAAATTTTTCCATTTCATCACACTTTTGTCTTGACTGAGTCCCTTCTGCTACCCCCAATATTCATTCTTAGTTACTCTTCAAATCTAGGGTTTCATATACTTTTTACACTTTTTTTTTTATTTGCTTTCACGCGGTTCAAGAAGTGTAAAAGTCTGAGCAACTCTGGATTTTCTGCATTTTCAGAATAAGCTTTGTACAATTCATCAGGTTCAAGATTCTACCTTAATGTGGGTTTTTTTTTTTTGTTACTTTAAGAGCTGAATTTTTTCCATTTTCTTCAATTTATATACTTTTTCTGTAATTGATAAAAAACCCGTGTTAAAATATTCAATTTTTTCCTGGTTTAGTAGTATCAATTTATTGTTCATTGAGGTTTTTATTCTAATTTCTTTAGTGGTTCAAGTTTGGTATTTTCAGATTTCGGCTAAACGTTTTAGAAGGCTGTGATTCTACAGTAATATGGTTCATAAAAATTGAATCTTTAGTGTGGAATTTTACCAAGTAAATGAATGGATGGAAGGGAAGGGAAGGAATGGCATTACACGGTTCAGCTTCATATTACCTTAATAGAGGAAGCATTGGTGGGTCTGGTGGTTCAGTGACCGGTCCTAATGCTCTGGCTGGTGGCGGTTCGGGCATGCCACAGACTGGTGGGTTCCATACCCCTCCTGGTTTTAAGAACTCCTCAGTTCCCACCTTCTCACTGCAGCCTAATGCAGGGGTTAGTGGTGGTTCTGTGAGTGGCTCAGCATTCCATGTTGAGAATCCATCACCCAATTTTCCTCGTGCCATGGACACCGCTGCAACCTCTAGTGTGACTCCTGGTTCTGATTCAGGGAAGAAAAAGAGGGGTAGGCCTAGGAAATATGGTCCTGATGGAGCTAATATGTCTTTAGCATTGTCTACTACCACGCCTTCCTCGGGGGTGATCACACCCGGGGAAAAGTCGCGTAGAGGGAGACCTCCAGGGAGTGGATGGAAACAGCAACTTGCCCCCCTTGGTAAATTTTCTAAATTTATCGTTGGTTCATCACACTGTTTGATTCGGTAATGTATATGCTAGATTAAGTTAAAACTTCTTTTCTTCCTTATTATTAATCAAAAACAGTCTCTCTTTAGTGCTTTATTGTCTGCAAGGTAAGAACACCTCAGGCCAAAAAAATATGAATGAAAATAAAGAGGGTTTAATGCATTTTGATGGTATAACTTCTAATGAATTCTCAATTTTAAATGCGAAACTTTACTTCGTTGCTACTTGCTTGAAAGGTACCATGTGTGTGTGAGACAGGGAAACTTTTTCTGGATAATTTAGATTAATTGTTATTAGTGCTTTATTAAGCTTCCTGGTTCGAGGTGTTTTTTTCCCCCTCCTTATCAAACATTTAATTGGGCGGTGGGTGGAGTTATTTCTACTGACAAGAAATAAACAAAGTACAAACTTAGGAGGGGGTATAGAACCAGATCTCCATCCAATAAAAATACGGTAGTAAGCATTTAACCAGTCTAGTCACTGTTCAAAATACAAACTTAGGCGGGGTATAGAAACAGATCTCAATCCAATGAAAATATGGTAGTAAGCATTTAACCAGTCTAGTTCACTGTTCACCGCTCTCTCTCCCTCTCTTTCTCTCCAGATTTGAATGCATATTTATTAAACTTTTATGGTCTTAGAAAATTATGTTCTTTAATATATAATAATTTCTTTGGCCAGGTGAATGGATGAACAGCTCAGCTGGACTAGCTTTTACACCTCATGTCCTACACATTGGAATTGAAGAGGTATGTTGCAACCCTGCCTTTTTTTGAGCATTACTAAGTAACCGCTCGAGACATTTTTTTGTCTGACCCCTCCAAGGCTTTGTTTAAGTTATGTATGACTCCTGAAAAAATATGATTAAGATAGCTGCTAAGCTGTTCGATCTGATATAAAACTTGTATTCTTTCAATGCTGAAAGTATTTTCCGAAGCGTATTTATAATATGCTTGATGACATGGTTTCTGGAGTTCACATATTATTTGTATATTGAAGATCTAATGCCCTCGATTTGCAAAGCTCTAGTTTGTGTATATATCATGTGCTATTGTGACTGCACCAATAATTTTTGCCATCACTGTCATACTTTGGTAAGATAAGTAATTATGGCTGTCTGCTGCAGGATATTGCAGCCAAAGTATTGGCATTTGCACAACAGAGACCAAGAGCTTTATGCATCTTATCAGCTAATGGATCAGTTTCCACAGTAACTCTACGGCATCCTACAACTTCTGGCGGCACTGTCACATATGAGGTTGAAGCACTCCAGATCCTATGCACTTAAATCCAGAAAATAACTTTTCAATGTTAGGACAGACATCAAACTTGTAGATTATTATGTGATGTGGTATAGCCTGATAAGTGATGTCCTTCAATTAGTTTGACCACATCCTTTTAAATAAGAGCTAGTCTTCAATTGGAACCTAATTTTCTTGGTACTGAATTATTTTTCACCCTTGTTAAAGCTTTCAGAGTTTGTGAAAGAGTCTGTGTACCTCCAAATTTAATAAATTGTGTTGTATACGAAGTTTGGAAGGATTTTGAAAACTGGGAAATAATTATGGTTAGGAAATTATAGAGTTAACTTGCAGCTTGATTTCATGCTCAATTTTCTCCGCTTTGGCAATGGAGCTATGGGTGAGGGCAAGTATGAATTTTTATTAAATCACCTGGTTTAGTATGGATGCTTCAGCTGGGATTACGAAAACTTGTAAAGAGATAAATGTGGTTGAGAAACAAGTTCAGTTGAAGTGATTGTCTTCAATTTCTGAATGGTTTAATTATTTAATCTTCCAATGGCTCTTATTTTGTTTAATGCTAAATAAATCTTGCTTTTATTAGATGTCTATTTTGTAGAGTATCCAATAACTTGTTTGTTCAAATTATTTCTTCATGGTCCAATCACTATGTCATGCATGCAAGCTAGCCCATGTTTCTTCTAAACTATTTGCAGCCTTGGGGAATACTTTGTTTTCTTAGATGTTTCTCCAGATTAAATACTACTGCCCATTCTATTCGACACTAAGATTTTGAATTTAATATTATTTCTCTTTGTATGGATTTATGCTCATCAATGTTGAATCTGTTAACGTTTTTATCAATGTAAATGTATGCACTTCAATGAGGCTCATTAAAATTTATATAACCGTACTAGCAGTTCTGTATCCTGTTTTAGTAAAGATTTAATTAAAGTAAGCTGCATGATTATATGAATTTACTTAATGGCTATGCAAGAATAGGATATCCAAGCAAATAGATAAAAGTTGTGGCCTAATTTTGTAATGGCATGGTTATTAACCGTTCTGTATGCTCCTTTGTGCTTGACAACTAGAATGAGTGATTGCTAAACTTAATTGAAATCCTTTTTTCTGATCTATACCTTAACACTAAATAATATTTAAGATGGAATTGATGTAATGTATTATGTCTTTTCTAATGAAAAACATTTTGCCTTCAGTAATGTGAACTTGTATAATTTGTTGCTTTCTTTCAGGGCCGTTTTGAGATACTATGTTTGTCAGGATCTTACTTGGTTGCTGAAGGTGGTGGTCCTTGCAATCGCACAGGTGGTATAAGTATTTCAGTTTGTAGTCCCGATGGGCATATTTTTGGGGGTGCTATAGGTGGTAGGCTCATAGCAGCGAGCCCTGTTCAGGTACGTATTTGATTGCTTTTTCTCTGTAAGGTGCAATTCCCTATTTTTGCTGTCCTTGGGTTAGATTTCCCTCCTACGGAGTGAGAGACCACGTGCTCTTACCCACTTGTTCTTTATGCTCTTTCTAAATACATCGAGTCATCAACATGTTTCATAATGGATAGGTATCTACTGGTTAAACCTAAAGTTTGAGCAAAATCAGCATCAAAGCAATTTTTAATGAAGATTTTACATGCACTATCAACTGATCTGATGACAGAATAAAAAAACATCTAAGACGCTTAACAATCTCAGAGAAATTTAGAGCCCGTTTGGCAGTATTTTGAATAGCCAAAAGCTGCTTTTGAGATTCTGGAAGTGTTTTGTCTGGTTGTAAGAGTTTTCATAGGGAGCTGACTCATACAAAAATCAAAAGCAGAAACAGAAGCTATCCAAACAAGCCCTTAGTTTCCAAAGGCATTACTCTTCAAGGCACCAAAACTTAATATAAGTGTGCCTCTTTTGCACTATGCACTTTTAGCGTCTTCTGCTTTCTTTATGCTGTATTGATGAGTGCGTTATGAATATTCTGCAGTTAGTTGTATGCAGCTTTGTGTATGGTGGTTCTAAGGCCAAGAGCCAAACAGAGTTCGAACCAAAAGATGAAAAAAATCCAGCTGACCAGTCTGTTGATAAATCGTTAACACCAGTTAGTGCTGCTCCCAGTCAAAACTACGCTTCCAACTCTGCAACCAGTTTTTGGCCATCGGGTTCACGGCCGGATGTGAAAAATCCTCAATCTGATATTGATTTAATGCGCGGGTGAAACCAACTACATTAGACGCATGGAAGTTGTGTATATATATGTTGTTGTAAATGAAACACCGCCAGATCAACCCCCCTCGAGTGGATGAAGGGTCGTGCTAACGCATATGTAATGAAACATTCTCTTCTTGGTTCTTGAGTAGCAGTAGTAGATGATTTCGGTTATTAGTGGAACTATATTTGTAGACGTAGTAAGTTTAGTTTTTTCTTGAAATTAAATTGAGCTGTCTTGATAGATTGGTGGGTTTTCTTGTATAACCGGAAACCTTTAATTTGACTTGAATTTTTGGACTTCATTTTCTGGCTCCAAACTGTAATGCTGATGGAAAATTTAATTGCTCCGGTGGGTTCCTTATTTTGAACTTGTTATTTTTTATTTTTAAATTGATTAACCAATGAGTTGTGTTTAGCACCCGCCTAAGTAACAACACGTGGTGTTAAATAGCATTACTCTGTGATTTGTGGTTAAAAGATTTAGTTGCATTGCATGACGTTTCGCACTGAGCGTAGTGGAGTGATATAAAAAGGAATTCACGTAGTGGAGTGTGAATTTTTCGTTCCCTGAAATTTTAAAAATAATGAAAAAAGATGAAATAAGGTCTTTTTTTGTTCTGGTTAAATTTGAAATTATCTATTTTCCTTTCTTTTTTATTTTAATTTAGATAAAAACATTAATTCTATCATAAAGAATTATTTTTGAAGTGATTTCATCTCAATAATACTTTTGATAAAAAAAAAATGAAAAAATGAAATGTAAAATTTTATTTAGAAAATGAAATTGAATAATAATCTTGGAAGTTATTTGTTATTGTAAAGTCATTTTAATTATTTATCAATTGTGTTTGCAAAATTATAGAAACTTAAATTACAAATAATATAACTTTATGCAGACATTGTTAAAAATATTTATAAAGACAATTTCCTTTAATAGAATTAATAGTTCCAACTTACTATAAATCGGGATTAGTTAAATATTTGTTTGATTGCCGGCCAAGAACCCCAAGACAGCTGCTCTAAATTATACTGTACATTACGTTAATATGAATGGATTAAATAAATCAGTAGATTTTTCTGTATCATTTCCTAGTTTCATATTATGCAGCTGTGCTTGGCAAGGACACCAGCTGTTTCACACAAAAATACGTCATTTTCGACCCTCTTTCGATGTAAATTTTAGTAGAAATGCAGCACAGAATCATTACTTTGCATGAAGAAGTTCAAGAAAATGTAGAGAAAATGAGTTTCTTCACAAAGCATTTCCTAGTGTTCCTTTTTCATCTTTTTTGCTACTGCCTGTTTGCAGAAAAATGTAATCCGAGTGGTAAGTTCCGAGTACAGAAACCCCCTTAAAACTAATGAAACACAAAGAATGATACTTTGCTGCATAGAAAGCAAGGCTTTACTCCACTTACAAGTGCTCTATGCCCCTGGGCAGATTAAGACGGTGATCTCGTACAGTTTCCAGAAGGGTGGAGATGGAGGCAGGCCATCAGAATGGGACGGGAAATTCCATTCCGATAAAATAAATGTGGTGGCGCTGTCCATGGATGGCTGAAGAATAATGAGAAAAGTTGTAATATTGCAGATGGGAGGAGACTACATAGAAGTAATTCCGAGCACGATTTACAGCCACCATGCACAAATAATGCTTCCCCTGAAGTTTGGGAAGCTTTGCAGATGCCTAAGATAAAGGGGGTTGATGGAGGTTTTCTGGGGGGTGATGCCTGATTTTCAATATAAATTTGTTCTATGAATAATCCATCGAGTCTTTTATGTATGGAATGAAGCACTATTTGATGAATTTTTCTTCTTGGTGTTATGAAAATAATAAGATCCGAAAAGTAGCGATATGAGCTAAAAGTATACGAGCGATCAATAATTCATATAGCTGGCCCAAATTTATTGAAAATAAACTTCAGTTTATTGTTGCAAATACACGAAAAAGTAGTGATGCAAGTGAAAAGTAGCTATACAAGTGATCCATAATTCATATAGCTGCCCCAAATTTATTGAAAATAAAGTTCAGTTCATTGTTGCAAATACGCCATGACCTTTAGTAGTTGAACAGACGAACTAGACCACTACATTGCTTAAGCTTTCTCCAGCAGCTTCTTTATATCCTTCTGCAAAGATGCAATAGCGTAACATTTATGAGACACCCACTATCATATTATTCATTAGAGATTACCGCATGGCACTAAAGATGGGTTACCTCCATGCTAACAGGAGATGTGGTGGGAGCATAACGATCAACAACGTGCCCTTCTTTGTCAATGAGGAATTTGGCAAAGTTCCATTTTATATTATCTCCAAAGAGGCTACCCTTGCTTGACTTCAGAAAGTTGTATATTGGAGCAGAATTGGAACCATTTACATCAACCTGAATCAATAAAATGGAATGTGGTTTAAGTAGTCATGACAATTCCCATCACTCCGCTTTTCAGAATTTCTCTAATCACAGAGATATAAATGTTCAAATTGCCTACTCTTAACGAAGTGTACATCAAAATTTTCTGATTATTTTATTTAGAGAAAGGGTTTGTTAAGAATAAGGTTAGAAGGAACATGTAAGAATTCCTACCTTGTCAAATATGGGATACTCAGCCTTAAAGCGGGTGCAAGCAAACTGTTGAATTTCTTCATTGGTGCCAGGCTCTTGTGAGCCAAACTGATTGCATGGAAATGCCAGTATCTCTAAACCTGTGCAAGAGGCAAACTACGAATAACAATATAGGAAATCTATAACACGAAGAGAGCTTTACACCATTTGTACTTAATTGATTAATCTTTTGAAGTTAATGCAAGAACTGATACTGTCAAAATGGAGATTTTCAACCTGATATTTAGCTTGTTAAACATAGGGAAAATGGAAGGATAGAAAATCTCGAGCATAGCTGCATGAAAATGAAATTTACACGAGCAACAAAACAAGAAAAAATCTTTGCTAGGCCTGAACAACTGTAATGTCAAAAGCAATAGACAGTAACTAAATTAAACCTTGATCCTTGTACTTCTGATATAAATCTGTCAACTCTGTGTAGTTTGAATTGGTCAGACCACTGCAGCAGATAAACATAGAATTAAGCTTTGTAGCCAGATTTTTTAACATCTTTGTTGATAGAAGATGTGTAAAAAAATGATTGGATGACATTGTTGATGCCATGTAGAAATTTTGTCAACCAAGATTTCATTCAAGATGTCAATGTAGCATGATTGATAAAAATAAGATTGCTAATTTCTTTTAGGAAATGAGAGCCAAAGTACACTTGAGCAAATGCAAAAACTGACTTAATAATTCATTATCAAGAACAATAAAATTTAAGAATTAAGGGAAATATCAGAATGAGGAAATTGTCCCGCAAGGGTACTATCAGATAAACTTCAGTCAAACTATGAGGATCATCTCCGCAATCAATTACCAAGGTGAAGTTGAAAAATTAAATTGAGAAATGCGCAACACAATAATATATTCAAGTACCATGCAGTTTGTAAATGTATACGAACTACATCTAGCTAATCTGAAAATAACTGTTTGCCTTGGGCTTTAACATTTTCAAAAAGTGATGTCAAAACATTAAATATTCCAAAATACCACAAGCATAACCGTACAAAGACATCTACCTATATGTCATAAGCACAATCATAAACACGCAAACATACAGTCCCATGACATTGCTTGAAAAGCCGCATTCACATTCTTTTTGTAATCAAGCAAGACATTAATCATGTCCAATGGTAAACTACATAGGTGTTTAAGTAGTTCAAAATCTATGTTACGCAAAATACCAATCTCACACTAAAAAAATTAGAATTAATATTTCTTTCGTGTAAAAAATTCTTTGAAGCAAAACGAGTATTCAGAGAAGCCAGCGCATACCACTGTGATGCAACATTGACTATCAGCAAGACCTTTCCCTTGTAAATGCCCAAGTTAACATCATTTCCCTTAGCATCCTGCAATCACTCAGTTTTAGAATGCCATATAACTACATTACTAATGTCGTATCCAATTATGAGAAAAAGACACGATGGAATGATATTCGCACGTGCGCAGCGAGGAGGGTTCAGCTAAAGTTTCGAAGGACCAGCATTTTGGTTGTATGCTATAAATAAACCAAACTCAGTTTTAGATTGGTAAATTTGTATCATTATAATTTCTATTCATTGGCATGTACAGGTGTAAACTTAGGCTGGGGCGTCTAGACCCTAGTGTGGCCCGGCCCGAAGTCCAAGTAGAATGATATCAAACGAAGCTCCCTATAACATGAACTTGTTCAAATCAATACTGAACCCTGTCTCCTTATTGTTTAATTTACCACCCACCAACGCTGAATACTTGGTCTTTTGTCTCATTAAGTTCATTTTTTTACTACTGTAAAATATCATCCATTCTCCTACTAAGCTACCACATAAAAAAGAATCGCCTCCAATCAAATCATCATCTACACAAATGAAACTCAGAAACAAATATAAAAATCCACTACTATGAAATAAAATAAAAACAATTATCAAACCAACGGACGGTCCGTACATGATTCATCTTAATAAGTAGAGAGGAAAAGAGTAGAACCTTGACGGTGAATTCATGAACCGATTGTGGCTTGGAAGATTGGCTGGCCATTCTGCGATCCAACCTCAGACTCGAAAACAGAGACTTGCTTGAATTAATACCCACAAAAGCCGAACGATTCAAATATCTTGTTGTAATAGGCAAGGAAATTGATCGAATTTCGGGGGAAGTGAAGTGGGTTCGCTTTAGAAATGAAGAAAACTGATTTGGTTTGATCAATTTTGCATTGATCAGTGAACGAGTTGAAGAGCAAAGCATGGAGAGGTAACAAAAATGGATCTAAATTTATAACCTTTTCCCCACAGGGCACGATTATTATAAATAATTAAATAGGCTACCATTAAGCGTGGCAAGATAAGGCTATGCCACGTGTGGGTACCATGTCCACACGCGTGAGGCTTGGATGTTCACACTTCTCTAGAGTCTACGGTTGAGATCTTTCAAAGAAAGTCGTGTCAAAATGGTTGAGCTAGTTGGAACGAACCCAAGAGCCTCGTACCGTAAAATAGATAGCCATGGTCGGGCTAGTTCACGGGCAAGTTTGCTACGTACTTATTTATTAAATTAATTATATCATATTTGAATTGATTCACAATTGACGTATAAAGATGAGTATTTTTGTACTGTCTTTTTCTCGATTTTATTTCTTGATGAATCTATTAGTAAGAACTCAACTCACCTGGCGAGTCAAGAAAGAAAATCCCAACTATACTTGTAAGAGAAAAGGAACAAATAAATCCGAAATTATGCATGGAATCTTTTCAATTATTAAACTAATTACATGATAATAATTCAAACTAATGCCATAATAATATTTACAAATGATGAAAGTTACATATTTGTGAAAATGATAGTAATATAAACAAAAAGAACACTTTTTGTCCACTTCTTTTATAATTCATTCAATCTTTTCAACCTCTGAAGCAGATTATTTACTGTTATAGAAAATGCATCTTGAAACTTGTCAAACTTTGAATTTGAACCTCCATAAACTAGGCCAGGCAACAGTTCATAAACAATATATCTCCTCATATTCTCCCTTTCCCTTGAAGGAATTCTCGTAAGCCTTTCAACCACATTAACACTCTTATTTCTTACCTCATTTTCGTCGATAAAGACGGAATATTTATTGACTTCTTGTGGCAAATGCCATGGATACTGATAGTATGCTGTCAAGGGGTTGAAGAGTACTGGAATGCAGCCCGATATAAGAGCGTCGAATACTGATTTTCTTGTTGGACTGTCACCTGCAGGTTGTAGGCAGAATTCAGACTCAGTGAAGAGCTCGATTATGGACTCGGGTTGATCGTATACTCCGGGAGTATAATTCAGAAATTTGCATTCTCCATTTGATGTTGAAATGCACTGCTGTATTAGGATTGATCTGATGTTGTTTGGAGAATCAGGCCTAGCTACACCAGCAAAACTAACTAGGCTTTCTCGATTTGATTTGATGATTTTTAACTGCCAAGAGACAATATCGTCGTCTGTATGAGGATGGAAATAAGTTGGATGAGGTAATCCAATGTCGTTAATATGCCAAGGTTGTCGTTCAATCAAGAGCTTTATCGGGTTTTGCATTTCATCGAGTTCTAAAAATCTAGTACCCCATGATGATTTTTCACTTCTTCGAAAATCCCATGAAATTTTTCCCAGAACAAAAACATGGTCCTTACCAAAGTTTCGATACCATGGCCCTTGTGACTTGAGCCACCTCAAAAGTTCCGACCCCAATGAGTCCTTAACAGCATCAGAAACATTCTTGAAATGCCATCTGAGGATGTCAAGTCCACCATAGTATGGCACATAGAATAGCTTAGCTCCATTCGGATCATATACCCTGCACGGATGCTTCAAAACCCGAGCATGAAATATAGGCTCCAACGAGTACTGATGTGTGTGATACCACCCCCTACCGAGCTTCTGTATAGGCTCTCCAAGAGCCTCGTTGCTTAAAAATCTGCAGAAGTCCATCCAAGGAATCATATCCCTGCATTGAGCCAGCAAGTCTTTGTTGAATTTCGGGGGCAATTCATAAACATAAATCCCTCGTCCATCGCATGACTCGTGGTCTGAATCTGATGCCCATGATCGATGAACTTGTATTTGTTCCTCCACCTCCTTGTAAGCATCTGTCAATGCTTCATTCCCACCTCTGTCAATGTTATTTCTAACAGCAGAAATTGAACTCTTCAACTCAGAATCAACAACTTTTTGTACATCCCCACCTTCACCATTGCCCGCGGGAATGTAACTGTCATTACCAAGAGAAACCGGGATCTCAAAACTCGGTTGAGTAGAAATAGAACTCTTTAACTCAAAATCAGCGACTTTTTTAACATTCCCAACTTCACCATTGCTCGTGGAAATATAACTTTCATTAACAAGAGAAACCGGGATCTCAAAACTCGGTTGAGTACCAGCCGAAAGGCAATACTGATTATTCAGCTTCCTTGACGATACACACAAATGAACAACATTTCCAGAAATCATAGAAGTCGAAGATGACCATAAATAGATGAGAATCAACAGAAAAATGACGCCAGGAATTCGAAAGAAAACTTTTGCAAGAAGAGAATAAAAGAAACTTTGATCATCTTCTTGAAATCTTTTGGATAGTTTAGATTTCTTCTTAGACACTGAAATAGCCATCTTTTTCTGTCCACTGAGCATTTCTTGATTTGCCTGTGTTTTATAAGTGAAGACAGTGGATTCTAATTGGATTCACCAAATAATTTCTTAGAAAGTTGGAAGCACGTTGTAGAGGTCAAAAAATGATTTCTGAATAAATAAGTATTTGAATTTCAATCTTATGATTTTATAATACACAATTCATATGTGTTTATTCATTGTATCTGATTGTTCAGTGAATGGGGTACACGAACAGGTCAATCTACACCAAGAATTATAATTAAACATAAATAAGTCAAAACCTCATGAAAGAGTTATTAAGATATCATTTTGTACTGTTTAAGTAAATTGTATTATAATCCATGTTTAGCTTAATAATGTACGCGTTCATGCAGGTACAAGTCATTTAATAATCGACATGTACCTTGCTTACGTAGTTTAAAAATTTAATAGTCTCCTCCATCATCATCATTCTTAAATAATTTCCTCTCGACAAAAAGGTGAACTTATAGTGCACCATACCTATGTAAATCTATAATACTTTTAATCAATTTCTAAGATTTACGGCTTATTTTTTGACAATGTACATATAAATTAGGCTTTTATCCAATTATATTGGCCTTTCTAGTCTTAACCTTTTATTTGTTTATCTTTCAATTTTTCAATTTTCATTTTTGGCACCTTGGCCCTTGCATTTGAATGTACTCGATTTATTGAACTACATCTTGAGAATAACCATTTATATCACATAGACGATGGTTCATTACTTAGCAGTTCCTTCGGAACATGGAAATAAAGTCACTACTACTATTACTTAATATGCTCATCATAATTATATTGTAGCAATCATTATTCTCAATTGAAAAAATACAATGTCACGGTCGTTATGTATACCAGTAATGTTTTATGGACTAACTTCAAGTCCACCTCCAGCTATAAATAGATTGTTGGGAATTTTATGCATACAGATACAAACTCAAAAACTTTAAATACGCATAACTAGCTCGTATCAAAGCAAACAAATTCATGGAACTAACATTCATTCTGAAACAAATTGGCTCAGTCAAATTCATTCTGAAACTATCGTGCTCGTATTTGTACATTGTGGAGCTCTTGATGGTGTAAATTCCTCAAGACATATTAACAAAATCTCGAGAGATAAATCAAAATTTGCAAAATCTCAAGTAATCTGGAAAAGTTTTGCTTACAATTCCAACCTGTCTCATAGATCTTGGAAATCTTGGCTGGCATTCTCATTTGCCAATATCTATATATATTTCATTATTTTCTATTTTTGCTGATATAGTGCCGTAACATATGTAACGCAGTTAACAATAGGACGGCACCACCAGTCGAGGCGGCTGAAGACGGTGGCAACCTACGTCCAAATCCAACGCCAAAAATGGTGAAAAGATGCTTGGACGGATTTGGACCATGCATCAAAGAGTGTGATAATGATTGTTGTGCTACCGTGTGTAAAGAGAAATATCCTTGGGGTCATGGAGAAGGATTTTGTCAAACATACCCTGGCTTTCCAAGACTCTGCACCTGCTACCATGATTGTTAATAAAAACTGTTTTATATTTGAAATTTGAAATAAATTCCCTGCTTCAAATCATGGAATGATGGTCCATTTGTTAAAATCTGTCAACCATAATCTTGTTAGGAATGTAAAATGTTATACCGAAAAGATGAACATTTGTATATTTGTTTTACAGTTAAAATGTCAAAATATTAACAAATAATCGTAATTTGAACTTCGATCTATAATTATGAATAGATAGAGCATTTTGACAAGATTAAGAAGATAGATGAAAAGTTTTGAAGGCTCCATTGTCTTTTTGACGATAACATAATCTCAATATTAATCATGTAGGATATGTATTACACTATTACTATCGGCCAAGGCTAAAAAGGTAGATAGAGGCTCAATGCAAGACTTGGAATACGAATTAAACGATACTTAGAAGAAAGTGATCACATAAATTGTTGCGTTTTTTATATCGCAAGTGTACGATATCGTAACAAGCAGTATAGTTGAACTTTGAGTCTGAATATCGTTCCCACAAAAACTATACTTCAAGACTTAATCAAAATTTTCTAACTTCTATTTGATAAAAGTAAGTAAATAATTACGATGGTTGTAATTATTTTTCTAACTATTTTTAACTAATTAAAAATATAAAAAGATTGTAAACAACGGTTAATTAAATATTCAAATATGTGATGAATATTAGTGCATAACAATTTCATTTATTGATCATCTTAATTCTTAATTCAAGATCCATAATTTAATGTAATGTTCGATCGAATTCTTCTATTGTATTCAATTTATCCCTCTTGAGTTCTCATTGAATCTATTTAGCTAATTCAATTTCATATCTCTATG
>CAIGRN010029603.1:0-11324 GCA_903798345.1 Fraxinus anomala
TACCTGATTTTTTAATAAATAAAATGTAGACCTGATTTTTAAAAACCAATCTTTAAACATATGATGTTTTGTAATTTCTCATATATATATTGACATCATCCATGCAACTATAAATGTCATGCATTCATGTTGATTAGTTGTTCATCATAACTTTTATGTTCATTATAATACTTATGGTCCTAATATATGCAAATGATTGATAGTTGAGTGACCGCCAAACTAGAATGTACCTATGGAGTATTACATCTCAATCTCAATCGAAACATGTCCTACTAATTATATTTTCTTTCAAAATTGCATAACGCATACACAATCAACGCTACTATAGTTCAAATTATGTTTGTGAACAGTTTTTAGTTACAAAATTTCACAGATTTTTTATAACTCTATATTTAGTTTCTAACTATTTTAACGTTTAAAGATAGTTTGTCATGTGGAAGATACACGCGCGCAATTCTAAAAAGTATGAATGGAGAGTTGGACAACAGATTTTTTGAAAGATTAGAAACCTTAGAGTCCATTTGATAGACAAAAGTGGAAATGAATTCTAATTACATGTTAGTTGGAAAATAAAAACACAACAAACTCATAAGAATTCGTTTTCCATAAAAATAAAGAAAATACAACTTAAAATGGTTGTACCTTGAAATTTTATTTCAATTTTCACGTTACAATCAAATGGCCAATGTGATTCGTTTTCCTCGAATATGACATTTTTCATGGAAAAGTTTACAATCAAACAGGGCCTTATTATACTTTGAGTTGGACAACACAGAGCTAAATATAGACTTTGAATGAAAGTTTTGAACATAAATGCTAAACTTATGAAAGATAAAAACCCTTCGAGGAATTTACCTAATCTTAAATAGTATGAATGTACAAAAACCTTAGTCCGTGAATATAGCAATTTTGCATGCTCTTTCAAAATTGTCAATACTTTCTTTGTTATTGAGGATCTTAAAGTCGATATCTCAAGAATTGTTGCCCAACTGATTGAGTAAAATTTTACCCAAGATCATTTCACCTAACTAAAGTGACATTGTGTCGGGCCACTTTGGTGATAATATTCTCTCATTCACATGGTTGGTGGTCAAGCAGGAAGAAAAAACACTCGAGACCCCTTTGCACAATTGTAATAAAAATCGAGGACGTCGATTACAATTTCCTTAATTAATAATAAAATCATAATACATTGCCATCATTCACATCAGTTCATCCAAAGTTTCTTTCCCTTATGCACGAATTATGGAATAAGCCATCTTCCTGTCAAGGTTAAGGGGTCAACTATAATTTCGCATGAATTTATTGGTGCTCCACCTTTTTTCTGGGCAAGGAGTATGGTAGAAAAGTTGGTGATTTCAATTACAAATGCAGAAACGCACGCATCTTTCTTTCTTTCTTTTGCTGCAGCTGCACAATCATTTTGGATATCTTGCAAACAAAATGAAGTTATGAAGGTTGCGTTTGAAACGCTTTATTTATATTTGTGATGTAGGACAGTTGGCTTTGGAGTTTGAAGAAGAGTTGAATCGAAAATTGGCTAAACGAGCGGCTGCTCCGAAGAAACGATCATAATTTTCAGCTCGAGTATCAAATTTTCTATTATAATATGTTTTCGGAAAGGATTTTCATTGCTCCATACCATCCCAACCTGGGAAGGCCCGGTTGAGGTCGTTTCCACCCTCAAATTCGCTGTTTAAGGCACGTTGAAGGGCCGTTGAAGTTTTATCCTTTTTTTTTTAGTTTTGCGTTTTTAATTGTTTTGATTTAGGGGATGTCTATTTGGGTCTTTTTGCTTAAATTAGGGTTCCCATAGACTATTTAAAGATTTTTGTTATCAGAATAAAGGGGATCTCATTTTTTGGTTTTGATATTATTTTCTGGTGACTACCAGTTTTATGAACTAAAGACTTGCACTAGTAAATCTTCGAACTTCCGTTTTGCGTCAATTTGATTTAACAAAATCGTCATATTTTCACATGTGATGTAGGACCAAAATACAGATGTGTACGCTTTCCACGAAACGCTAAAGCGGGACTAAAAATTGGAGTGTACGTTTTTTCGCTAAACGGTGCATTGGATGCTGAGGGTCATAGTAATTCAAGTGTAGTTAATTATGATATACGATTGGCATATCCATTAGATGGTGCATTATATGAAGATTCAACGTTATCCATATAATTAAGAATCTCGTATCAATTATATCCACGATGGAACGCCGCTTCTATTTTGAAAATTAGAAATAATAGCAAATCACCGGAGCTGAATAATAATTTAGAGAAATCAAAAAATTGAGACTTTCGGAAGAAATAACCATTTGGCCTCTCTCACATTTTTACTATGATTTTTAATTACCTTAGATCGATTACCAATAAATTAGCTTATTTTAATTTTCTATAATTTTATATTGTGAAAAACTCTCAAAAGTTATTATTAAAAGCCATGAATGTCCAATTTAGTAGGCCGCATCAACTGGCTACGACATGCGCTATACTATTAACTTCATTCTCAATCGTAATATTTGAGTCTGCTTTTAGTATAAGTAATGTGGTGTTAAATAAAAGAATATTAGAGTTGGAGGTAAATATATCTGAGTGCCTTGTATGTATAAATTTTTGAGAAAATGTAATACTGAAGAATATATTATCAGAATGTTGATGACGACATAACTGGAGACTTCTCAGAATCTTGACATTGCACATGAAGATATCAAATGACGCAAATGATTAAAATATTGGATTCTACTATTTTGACAGAACAATTGTAACAGTTTTAGTGACATAATCATAGTTGACAACAAATAATTTGTTGTGAATATTGACCGTGTTTAAAATAATCAAATGATGAAATGTCATGTGACTATGCCATTATTATAAAATATTTGCCAGTTTCAATTAAAATGTACTTAAAACTATAAAAATATATATGATTGATAGTTATGTGACTACCAACCAAATTATTGACTGACATCTAAACTATAGTGATGCATGTATATGTACATTGCAAAAATTCTTGGTGTACATAATTTATGTACATAGAGGTGTTCATACCCCTCACATGGGTATGGACATAACTATTCACATAATGTTTTACATGATGAAGAAATGTCAAAATATAAGTGGTAAACTTATTTAATTAATTAGATTTTGATCCATTTAAATTTCGGCACATTTTCTGTTGTTAAACTGTAACGAAATTAAAATTTTAAAAATCTTGAAATATTAGCCCTTATTTTGTCCCCATTTTCTAATGAATAATATTAGTTGCAATCGCTCACTATTATAGTCGCTCTACATGACATTCATGTAATGGTTAATTATTTGAGACATTATAGACTCTTTTCTAAAACTTATTTTCAGTTATACATTTTTTCAAAAAAGAAATTTGTTATATATCAGTATTTACACAATCTTCTACAGATTGATAAGATGACAAATAAAATTGGAAAAGTTTTTTATTTTGTTGATGAGATTTTGATCCAATCAAATATCGTCACATAATCTGTTGATAAACAAACTTGTGAATTGTTATAGCACAGTAAAACAATCATTTTTTTGCATTTCAAACGTTCTTTAAAAAACGCTATTTACAAAATCTTTTCTCATTCTACAAAACAAGTATTAACTGGCCGTAAAACTTCGGCATAGTTCGTCTTTGCTGTGGGCCTGTACTGTGAAACCAGCTGCTATCAAATAAGGGTTTTTTGGCTATTGGAAATTTGTAGGGATCGTTGATAGCAATTTGAATACTGTATTTATTCCAATTCAGAATCCAGGTTTTTCTTTTTTGTTTGGTACTATGATGGCCTCTTTTACCATTCTATTGAATTCACCGTCACCAATTAAAATTCTCCATTTTTCCATCTCTGTTCCTCAGTGGCATTTATTGCATCCTATTTTTAGGGGGCGGGGCCGGAGGGGCTGGGTTATTGTTTCCAGATCTTTCTCATGCTCTAACTGAACTTGTTGCCTTTTCTCTTCATCTGAAGGGAAAATTTTGCTCAAAAGCACAATTCTTGAATTGTGAGGCTAATCGCCATTGAATTATTCAGCATCCCATTTGCTTGCAGTTCATAGTAATAATATTTACTGCAGCTGGGCTGTAGTGAAGTTCACTTCACTATTTTTTGGATCTTTTTTATACGATTTTTCTGGGATTTTAGAGCACTGTTCAGAATCCCCTTATAAACAATTTTAGATGGCGACTGATGAATCAAGTAGCACTATGTGGAGTAGGGAACAAGATAGGCTATTTGAGAAAGCTCTGGCAACTTACCCCGAAGATTGTTCAGATAGATGGGAGAAAATTGCAGCCGATGTTCCTGGTAAATCCCTGGAAGAGGTTAAACATCACTATGACCTTTTAGTTGATGATGTCGACCGGATTGAGTCGGGCTGCGTACCTCTGCCTAGTTATAATTCTTCGTCAGATGGTTTCACAAACCGTGCGGGTGATGAAGGAACTGGTAAGAAGGGTGGCAGTTTTGGGCTCTTAAATAGCGATTCCAATCATGGAGGCAAGGCTTCCAGGTCAGATCAGGAGCGCCGCAAAGGGATTGCTTGGACAGAGGAAGAACACAGGTGAAGTCCTATTTAATTCAATTATTTATTTATTCCAATCTTTTTTATGGAAGAAATTTGAGTGATAAATATGTCCCAATGAATTTATAGGATAATATCACTTTGATGCTGGTTAGCTATTGTTAAAACGGGTGTCTTTTATTTTTATTTTTTCCCGTTTCTGTTATGGAAATTCCAATATAAAACTGCAACTTCTCATTGGAAAATGTCATTTCTTGCTATTTCTTTTCAAACAATATTCAATTATTATGTTAGTAGAATATTTTTTGTTCAAGTGCGGAGTTTAAAGTATGAATTGATTTTTGAATTTGACTGGAATGATGTGGACTGTGTGTATATCTTAGATGAAAAATCTTGCATATCCTAAAAAGTCGTTGTCCTTGTGCTTCTTTGTACTTTCTTTCCTGCAAAAGTCCCTAAACAAAATGTTCACTAGCTCACGTATAGTTTTTTCATGTCCTGCTTGCATCTTGAAGTAATGATCATTTCTTTGCACGCAACTGTAATATGGTTGATCAAGGTCTTCCTGATCTTCATCTGCATCCCTACACATGGTTGACAGGAACCTGTCTTTTTGTGCTATGCTTTCTAGAGTAAGAATTTATATTTGAAGCATGGCCAACATCCTTCTTTTGATTTGGTGGTCCTAGCTAGTTTTCTAGTATTCCAAGGTGGCTACCTTGCCCAAATGTTTGTTTTCATGGTGAACTGTCTCTTATTTACTACCGAACTTTGTGTTATAATAGAGAAAGGATGAACAATTGAATTCAAATATTTATATTACATCATTTTGAGGAAAGGAACTGGATATAAATTTATAGAATCTAACTGGGGAAGAATATGCCTATTTGTTCTCTAAGAATACCACTCCATCAATTTCTGGTTGACACCAAACTTAATTACGATATAGTGGAAGTATCTTCTTGGTTTGGTATGAAATTTACTCTGCATCTTATTTGTGTTATGCCTGATTATAGTATCTTCTTGGTTTGGAATGAAAGTTAGTCTGCATCTTATTTATGTTATGCCTGATTATAGTAACTTCTTGTTTGGAATGAAATTTAGTCTGCATCTTATTTGTGTCATGCCTGATTATAATATTCATAACCTATTTTCTCTTGAATCACATCTGATGGTTGTAGGAATGAGTTACTGTTTGCAGTTTCTAATTATTATACATTGATGCCAAGAGTAAGTTTCCCCGTTTTAATTATACTTGTTGAAAGCTTCCATCTGAATATGTGCCCATATTTTTCAGTGTGAAACAAACATAATAGTAGGAAATGTTCACGTCAACAAACAAAAGGCAGAAATAGACGTAACTTGAACTTGTTGGTAAAATTGGTTAGAGCTCTCACGCATAGTAGACATGTTAAAAGAGTAAAAAACTTTTAATCATACTTAAGTTTTTACTCATTTACGAATTATGAAAGTAGCATCAAGGGACGTGTGGCAGAGGTGGTTCTTTTCTCAATATTCATTGTCATACTAAACACTATATTGGAATTAATTGATGTATTATCAAACCGAAATGGGTAAACGCCAACTAATGGATTTCCAAAATGTTAAGAGGCAGACATACACACACTTGTATGCATGTATTCTGCAATATAAAGTTCGGCAGTTAGGCATGCTTTTTGTTCGCTTAAGATTATCAGCACTGTACTGAAGATGGTACATCATAGTTTTGATTCAATGAAAACCTTAATACGTGAGAATAATAGGAACGATGCTACAAAATCTTTGCAGATATAACCTAAATTCTAGGATTTATCTTTCAGAAATTACAATTGTGGATTAAGAAGCTATCTGGATGCACTGTAGATTAAGAATAATTTATTACAGATGTCGATATTTTAAAGATAGATTTCTTCCATCCATGAATTCTAGACTGCTGGAAAGTCTATCAGCTTTAAGCGTCAAGTTTACTCAAAACAATAATGTTATATTTCATCCTCTTATGGTCATAGTCTGGTCAAATGAATTCTCTTCTCCCACTTGACTACAAGATTCTTGCCTACAGAGAGAAACTATGGAAGCGGTCGGTTCTGGGATTACATGTACTATATAGAAGACTTGTAGGGCCTATTGCTACTCGATTCCATTCTGAAAGTAAATAGAAAACAAAGAACATATATAAAGAACACATTCTCGACTCATATAGGATTTCAGGTAGAAGAGTTTTTCACTATTAATTGTATGGGAGGGGGAAGGAACTAGGAAGGGTTGCTACAAAAGGAAATAAAATATGTAGAAGTATCACTAAAGTTAGTGTTGAACCACTTCATAAAAGCTTAAGCTTTTAGAGAAAGCCACTTGTATATCATATAAATAATGTCTTCAATACGCCCCCACGTGTAGGTAGGGTTTATTTTCCCATGAAAGTTTGACATGTATTCAGGACCTTTGCTACCATCCTGAAAGTAGTATTTTCATTCTTGCTTTGTGTGTAGATAGTGTTAGCTACAAAGAATTATCATATGGAGAAAAAGAAAGTAAAATTTTCTGTAGAAGCATAGTTAAAAGAGACAAGTCTCTAACCCCGCCAGCCCTCCTCCCCATTTCTCTTGAAGAAATAGAGTGTGAAAATGAAATGGATCTGCTTTTAAATTCTGACTAAACAAGTGGTCCTGAAAGCCAAACACGACGGCTTAATTTGGAAGCTTCCTTGTAATAACTATTGGCTGATCTATTAGGAGTTAGGACTTGACTCATCCAAACAATAAAAGTTCCGATCATTATCCATAAGCTAAGAAAGCAATTAATACAGTAATCCAATCACCAAGAGAAGAACAGACCAATACAGGATAATTGATTATATTCCTTCTTCTCTCTAATATGTATGTGTGGTTGTGGGTGGAGTAGGGGGATAATTTAACTAACGAAAACAAAATTATCAAAGTATATTACTAAATACCATGTTTAATTACCAAGAATTGTCATAAAAATGGGAAAAAAAAAATAAATAAAAAAAAATCTCTAGTTTTCTACAGAACAAAATTTAAGGTGATAAGCCAATTTTGAAGTATCTCAACAAACTCATGGTTGATCATGGAAGCAAAAGCAAGGCAAAGAAATGGCTTAATCTGAAACCCATCATTGAAACTAACTAGTGGCTGATCAGATTGGAAGCAGAAGTGAGCTGACAATAGATAAAGCACAGAAAAGAACACTCTAAAAGAAAAGGTTTGTCATCTTGAACAAAGTATTTCTCTCTTATGATTTTCCTCCTCTTGCTTTTTACCCGCTTGGCTTGAAAAAGGTTTTGTAGAATTGGCTAGCCACACATTCTGAGATTACTTTCTGGGAAGTACGCATAAGGGCTCATTTTGACAGCAAATTAACTTATTATATGCAATTAAGCTGTCAAAATGATCATACTATTAATGATTACCAAATTTAACAGTGCAATCTGAATTTGAATAATTGCTCATTTTCCTCCTTTCCTCATATTGCATGTTGAGAACCTTTTGTTGGGTATGTTTACTGGTGTGCGTAAGCACGCACCACTTTTCTATCCTCTCATAGTCTCGTGCAAAAGTTTACTAATGACATTACTGGGTTAAATATTGAAGATGGAGAAAGTTATATCTATACCAAATATACGGTAACATTTTGCCCCTGTCGCTATTTTTATTTTTATTTTTTGGTCTTACTAGCCCAGGCATCAACATGATACACTATATGTGTATTTAAAAGCACCCTGTAGAACACTTGCTAGGAAAGGGGTTGGTGATGTAAATCCCATTGGAGTAGTGTCTCTAAATCCATGTGCTGAAACTTTATGACTCTTTTTGGCATGCCATAACCAAAGAACTTGATTTATTGCACTTTAGATCTTGGTTTTGAGTCCCTTCAAAGAATAAAATTCTCTCTGATTGTAACAATACCCAAGTGATTTTTGAATCAATTGCATATTGCCAGTTCACGTATTTTGCCTTTCACCCCTCCCCATAACAACAGATGAGTATATTTTGTTTACACTTATTAGGAGATCTTATCAATGCTGTATATACTGACCATGTGCAATATAACATCTTGAAGGATGTCAATGCAAAGAAGTGAATTGAGAAGAACATTGGTAGCAGTAGAAAGAAATTGTTCGATAATTAACTACCGCATATTACTCTAACAATGGAAGTTCCATCAGCCTGTGGCTTGCATTGTTAATATGTTATATGTTTACTGATGGACAGAAATCATTCCTACTGTTAGTTGTGGACCTGTGGTGAACCCTTTTCTAGATTGTACTGAATCCTTCAAACGTATGTGAAACCTTAGTTTGAAGTTGGTGTTGTCTATTTAATGGCTGATGGGGATGGGAGTTGTTGCATTGACATATTGTAATTAGTTTATGTTTTTACTCTCGTTAAATATATAAGCTTTAATGCCTGAAAGTTTCTTTTTTAGTTTTGTCTTAGAAACTGGTCTTACACAAGTTTATGGCTGATAGCTATCAAGATGGGAAAATAGGTTATCCATTTCTATTGTATTATTGTTTGATGCTTTCTGATGAAATTACTGTTGAAAGATTAAACGGTTTGGCTTGGCTACACGAGAATTTTTTCTTCTTGTGATTCCCAATGACCTGCTCTTGACTTTGCAATTCTATCGTGCATTTGAAAGATGGAAAGAATGAAAGTAAAGGGAATCTAATCATATCTTGAATGACTACTACTGATCTTCTGTGTATTTTAAAGCTGACACGATGATAGATGTGTACCCTGAAAGATAAATCTAAATACTTGGAGGATTTACTTACATTTTATGCCAGAGTTATTGTACTAAAGGTGCTCTGATTGTTTGCTTATTTTTGTGATGTTTTCATCTATGTTTGAAGCACAAATTAACTGCATTCTATGTTTGCTTTTGCAGCTACTTGTTCCTGACGTTACATTTTGCTCTATCCTTGAGCATGACTTATATTTTCGATTGATAGTTATAATGTTCATGAAACAGGTTGTTTCTTCTTGGTTTGGATAAATATGGAAAAGGTGACTGGCGAAGCATTTCCCGGAACTTTGTGGTGACAAGAAATCCTACACAAGTTGCTAGCCATGCCCAAAAATACTTCATTCGTCTGAACTCTATGAACAAAGATAGAAGGCGGTCAAGCATTCATGACATCACTAGTGTCAGCAGCGGAGAAGTTTCAGTGCCACAAGGTCCATTCACTGGTCAAACAAATGCTTCTGCTGTGGGATGTTCATCTGCGAAATCAAACAAACAACCTCCTCAAGTCTCAGCTACTGCTCCTGGAGTTGGGATGTATGGAGCACCAACTATAGGCCAACCAATCGGAGGACCCCTTCTTTCTGCAGTCAGCATGCCAGTGAATATTCTACCACCGTCTCACATGGCATATGGTGTCCGAGCTCCAATTCCAGGATCCAGCCCCCAGACTAACATGGGTCCTATGACTTATCCAGTGCCGCACACATCTGCGAATAGGTGATTCAAGAATACATGCAGATCAATACCAACTTTACCGAACCTAGCTATTTGTCAGACGGGCTTTTCAGGTTTGTCTGAACTTGAGAAGGAATTATATTCTCTGTTGTTGCAGAAACTTGTAGAATGAGGATCATTTTTCTTATTAATCTAAATAAGCTCCTAGGGGAAACTGTATTCATTTGTATAGACAATTGTGGAGATGTGGCAGCTTTAGGTTCAGGAGAGCATTATGGCTTCATTTGGTCGATATCAAGTTTTATGAGTATTACAAGTTCAGATAATTCAGGATCAAGAAATGTTCTTTATGGTGAATGTTATAAACACTTGTTATCTCCTGATGATTTTTAGTAGAATGAATATCCAAGGAAACACTGCCAATCTTGCAGTGAAATGCAGATAAATTATCATATTTGCTTATAAGATTTCGGATTAATCTCAATTCACCCATGTTTAAAAGATGAACGGCCACCGTAAATGTGAAAAGAAACACTACCTTTCAGGAGTTTCTTGTTTGAGCAAAGCCATGTTACTTAAAAGAACAGTTTTTTTAACAATTTTGTTACATGTATATAACAACTTATATAAGAGTATCAATGGATGATGTGACAAAATTTAATTGGATCAAAATCTTATCAATAAAATAACTTCTCCACTTACATTTTGACGCTTCATCATTATGTAAAATATTATGTAAATAGTTATATACAAGAAGTATTTTCCTTAAAAGAAACGATTGGCAAAAACATTTAACGTTTAAATGATGTCATTTTTAGATTGTTCAAGTGGATTACGAATTGAATGACTTGGTTCCATGAGGGAACAATGAAGTTGGGTGATTTGATTGAGATATTTTAAAGTTTATAAAATAATTAAGACTTCGCTCAAAGTAGTGTGATCTCTAATAAAATTTGGGTTATTCTATAAGTACATAACCATTTACCTAATATGTGTCATAATTGACAAATGACGGCCCCCCAATAAGCACACATTAGATAAGATATTACGTACAAATAGAATTTTCCATAAAATTTACCGTTAGACACAAGAAGGATGCTATGCAATTACCGGACTCGATAGAAACCTATTTACTTGAATTTAATTGATTTATACTTCCAGAATGATGGATAATTGTTTACATTCTCTTCATAATTATCAAAAAAGTACATTAAAATCTGCAAACATTTGAACAAACAAAAAACCTTACAAATTCACATGATACCAAATATTACTTACATCATTTCCAGTTATTAGCAACAATGTCAGCAAGATCAACCACCCTCTGTGAGTAAC
>CAIGRN010029616.1:0-10629 GCA_903798345.1 Fraxinus anomala
GCATGCAGGTTAAAAGCAGAAATGATTATAACCTAGCTTCTTAATCTTGAGGGTTTCGTTATTCTGTATAGTTGGATCAAAATTTGAATCGGAATAAAGGAGAGAAATCCACAAATCATGGAAGCGTTTTACTCTAAATTTTAGCAGCCAAGTTAACAATTAAATGATTTACGAAATTTGATGAAACCACAGAATTATTCCCAAATATACATCTTTGTTAAATTTAGAATTGAATTCCAGCAAGAGTACGAGACTGAGTATACACAAAATTTCTGCTCTTCAATAAAACCAATGAAGAAAAATTAAAAAACCCTTGTAGTATTTCAGATTATATTCTCTCTTTTGACAACATTGATGTTAAAATCAATCTCTTTATTTCTTGCCAGTACAGTGCTTTGCTGTTCCAATGTTTATGTCTGGTATCTATTTGCAACTTTTTTCTTAAACTACAATAATAGACCAATACCCACTTCAAGCTCAAAAATTCCTTACCGCATAGAGATAGGTGATCAAAAGTTATTCTTTATCTTCATCATCATCTCTTCTAGGTTTCTTCAATTTAAGGTCTTCAGATATCGGAGAAAATATCGATTCCAGCTCGGCATCTGATACATCAAATCTTGGAGGCGATGCTTTTCTCTTCAGTGATGGTTCTGGAAGGATTTTCTTGGGGGCTGGTGGGCACTGTGTCATCGCTGGGATTTTGTGGTCTAAAGATGTCGGAGTTTTGAACCCATCATCGTCTTCAGCTACCTTGGATTCTCCTAAACATAGAATTTTGGATTCTTCTTCTTCTTCTTCTTTATGATCGGTCTCATCTTCTGGTTTTTTTCCTGCATCTTCTTGTTGACGAGAATCAATATTTTCCAACTGGGATTGTGACAAATTATTCTCTTTTTTGATCTCTTTTTCTTCTTCTTGATCTTCTTTGATGGGATTGTTCTTGTTCGACATCCTTAAACTGATAAATTTGTAAGAACATGAAGAGAACACTCAAATACTTTTTTTCTCTCTCATTCTTGAGACAACCATATTTGTACGGTTTGCCATTAGTTTTTGTATTCTGATCTCTACGCACTTTGATGCAGCCTATGCACATGATTTTCTATATGGGTCCATGTTTTATGTAGTCACTCTTGCATTTCCTCACGATATCTCCTCAACTAATTTCTCATATGCTTAATTTATGCAGGAAGCCACTACATTATCTTTCAAAATAAAATAAAAATGAAATAACATTCTATCATTTTCACTTGATTATTATTATTATTTTTTGTCCTTACAAAATTATTTGGGGAGTATTGATTACTAAATTTACTTAGAGAATATGTCCACACTTTGCAAGTTATTCATTCATAGTCATTACACGTTTGGAACGTGATATTCCAATAAGCACCAGTTTGGTAAAGATTAAATTTAAATTAAAGTCAACAATTAATTTTAACTACATAATTAATGAGATCCACAACTTTTCAATCACACATTTTATTAAAATCCACTAAAAAATTGATTTTAATTCCAATCAAATATGAAATAAATAATTTCCTTTTTAAATTCTTTCGATCAAGAACTATTGAGAGCGAAACAGGTTGTTGCCCTTTAACCCCAGAGTACAAGAATGACAATTCACTGGCTATTTTGATCGTTCTCACTATGAATGAGTCTTGCTTGGGGTACTAGAAAATTTTGCTATTTACGGGGGATTACTTGTCATTTTTACATTGATTATCGACAAAAAAAAAATAAAAATAAATCACCATACAGATGTTGCCAACGCAGCACTTGTATGGAATATGTGAGTTATTCCCCGTGTACAAGGGGAATAACTTCACTATGAACATATTGAGTAATTCATTTCTATCAAGAACTATTAAGAACGAAACAAGGTGGTTGTCATTGGCATTTACCAAAAGAGTACAAGAATGGCAATCTACTTATTGTGTAACTACTGTTCTTGATTATTCTGATCGTTTTAATTTGATTGTGTTATTGCCGTCTAGTTTATGGAATGTAGCTGGTCTAATCATAAGCTGTGATCGACAATTTGAGGAGGATTATTTTTTATTATAGGGATGTCTCATGTATGGACACGCAAATGTTTTTAATGGATATTCCCAAGAAGAATTCGTGGGATTGAAGGATTGCAAATTTGAATTTGTCCAAAGACACAAATCGGTCGGCTGTGCTGGCAAATGTTACTACTTCACATTACACATTTCGACTAAATCCAAGACCAAAAGATAACATGCCATGTGGAACCCTTTTCTTTAATCTCCGTCGACAGCCGTTTTTCGGCTATTCAGGGATTTCTTTATTTAATTAAACAACATAAATTAATATTAGCAAAATGGTGATTCGATTCGAGTCGAGTCGAGTCGGGTTGGGACATTTCCGGGTCGAGTCATTTTTTGTTGTATTCAATTGCTAATTAGTTCAAGTTATGTAACATAATTACAATTAAGATATATGTTGTCTTTATCTATATTCATGATGGAGAGAATTGTATATTGAATAATGTTATTTAGTACCAATGATACTAGATCACCAGTTTATGTAGCATTATGTGATAGATTCAATTAAAGATAAAATTATGTAATTCATTTAATGATATTTAGTATCGCCTAAACTGATGATGTGTGTGTATATGTATGTATGTGTATATATATATAGAAGGATTTGATCTCCTAAGCACGGTACTTAATTTATGTTAAGTACCATGCTTAAGTGGCAAACAAACTAACAAATAATGTAGTGTGCCACCTAAGCACGGTGCTTAGCATAAATTAAGTACGGTGTTTGGGAGATCAAATCCGTATATATATAATTTATTGGCGTGATAATAAGACAATGTTGGAAAAAATATGCAAATTGAACTTCAAAAACTTTATCTGGAAACATGATACTACAATTCATGGGCAACAATACTTAAAATTCTGTTCTTTTGAAGGGATAACTCAAACAACTTATTTAGTTGGTGCAAGCTAGTGAACTCCTCTTTCATTAGATGGGGTGAGGTGGGGAGGGGGGCCACAGCTACTGGTCCAACCTCCATTTATTTGCCCCCTACCAATTATTTCAAATGTAGGGAAATATGAAAGCCTAGAGTAATATTGACCTTTGACCTTGAAAATTTGAAGCATCTTTTTAAGAAACCACATGGTGGTTACTGACCTAGCTACGATTCCCAACTGAAAATGGAACGATATTTTTAATTTTTTGTAAACTTTTTTGGTAAAATTGTTAAGATACATGAGCATGCACAATCACACTCCATGTTAACATAGCACAAGGGAGAAAATAGATTGAATAATGCTCAAAAAAAGGTAGGGTGCAAGAAAGGAGAGGGAAAAGAAGCAGTACTTTGTTGTAATTGGAAAAGTAAAAGCGATAAAAGCATTTAAACATAAGCTTTATACGATTAATACTTTTGATAGACCGATAAAATTGAACTATCTATAAAAGAATAAGGCCCGACACGAATGTTCTCGATTCACCATACCTAATTCTTTTTTGTTGATTTAAAAAGATAAAAAAATGGAAAGCAACAAATTTTGGCAAAGACCATGGCCTCTCTTTGTGTATCCCAATGACTCAAGTGTTTAAGTTGTAATCGCTTTAATAAGGTTTGCTTGGATCACAAGCCTAGCAATCCGAGCTTGCCGCTAGGCATATTTGCTCACAACATTGTGCTGGTCCCGAGCCAAGAGGTGGTTCTTATCAGCTTGTTTATAGATATGGAAATTAAGTGTCTCACGCGTTATCTTCTTTTGCTACCTCGCATACAATTGTACGCTGTTTTATATTGTATATAAATTGTAACTAAAACCGCATCAATACCCTTTTTCACAATTGGAGCGTTTATTTTAACTCGTCTTTAAATGCTAAGATTAGTTATTAGTTTTGAGAATGGCATCACTGTTTTTTAGCTCGATACATTTCGGGGCAAATTGGTTCAGTATATAGACCAATGCCTCGAAGTAACCTGTAGACGAATGAATTCCTAGTGCGGCTGGAAAAAAAATAGTGTCTCAGGGCTTTTGTCGGACATCCAACCACTGCCTATCTAATTCTGAGAGACGATGATCAAAATTAATGAGCGATGGATAAGTGGTCAAATACGCTCATCCCTTCGAGAACTATTGTATAGCCACCCACGTGTCATTTTGTAATCATTAGTCACAAATGTTTAATAATTTTTTTGTTAATGATGTGATACAAGAATTCACGAGATGAAACAGTATAAAGTCCGTGTGCAAGGCACCGGGTAATCGGAGGCGGAATGCAAGAGTCGTGAAATGCGAGAAAGGTATTAATTACGCACAATTAAAGGTTTAGTTAATGGGATTAGCACAATGGGTCCCACTTCTCACAATCATCTTGCCTGTTTAATCCTTTACCTTTTCACCCCGTGTCAGCTTGGTTAAATTCTCGAATTTACCTTTCTAAAGTCGCGAATCTTATGAAATCTGCGATGAAAATGAGTTTGCAAAAATGAGTTTTAAAATTGGCAGCCGAATATGGGCTTAGTGAGAGACGACGTGCATTATTCGATATTAACTAATTGGGATGATTGGAGACGAGGTTACTGTTAAAGTCAACAAACAAATTATAGAGAAAAGAAAAAGAGGTTAGGGTTTCTTGATTAATTGCTTAATCAAAATGCAAGAAAAATTAATTTTAAATAGTTTTGTTGATAAATAAGTAAAAAGACTAATATACTCTTTAACATAAACAATTAATATATTTAACAATTGTTACAGTGGCGTGCACAAATTAAATGATGGTATGGTATCTAAATAAATTTTATACTCGAATTGAACGATTTTGTAGTCCATGACTCTCTAAGCATGTGTTTGGGTAACTTATAAGGAACTTATAATGCAAAAAGAAGTGAATCTCACGAAATGTGTAGATAATAAACAGAAAGTATTATGAATGTGTGTCTGAAATTAAAACTTCATTCTCGCTTAAAATTATAAATTACTAGTAAGTTTATCCAAACATAAGTTATACATGGAAGAGAAAGAATACATTAACTTGCTTGCCAAGCCATCTCAATTCTCAAAGTCGACCTTCACTCGTTGAACAACCCCGTATATTAGTAAAGCGTACATAACAAGCTACTATTAGTTTTAGCAACCTTTTGTGTTAAGTTGATGTTTAATGACTCTGTCTATTCTTTTATAATGTTTTATTAAAATTATAATGTTTTATTAAAATTAAAGTTTGATTTTGATCTTTAAATTATATAAAAAAAATTACGATGAAAGACAAACATGTCTATCTCATGTATTTTGAAAAAATCCCTATGGAGTCTATAATTTAATGTTCGTTATTTTTGTCCTATGAGCCAAGGTGCCACATCATTTTGGATGTAACACTTGAATAAAAAAACAAACTGAAAATTCAAGTTTGACGTTTGGATATATTATGCAATGATTTATCACTAATTGCCCCCTCCTAAATTAAACTATGATTAGCGTTTTAAAACTTGATTAATACAGTTCATTACGTTAACCCTAAGTGTAGAGAGAGAGAGAGAGAGAGAGATTATTGTTATGTAGGTAAGCGATAACGAAGTATATCGTATAATATGGATAACATATTTTATGGAATTCATAACTGTTTAACTTTTATCAAAATTTACTAAAAATTTGATTTTAATCTCCACCAAATATGAGCAAAATCACAATAAATTTGAATTTCGATAACATGCTAATTTTCTCCAACGATCGTACGCTAATCGAATCTACAAATTGCTTATGTCATCTCACATCTTATTTCGAGAACTACATTATGGGCATATCGAATAGTCCAAATAGATATCGAAAATAGTTAAAAATATGTTAAACGTGAGTCTTAAAGAAAGACGTCTAACTCGTATTTTTTTTAAAAAAATTCAATTATTTCATTAACATTTATTATTTTGCAATATAAATTTTTCAATATAATTTTCATCATTTTATTAGAAAATTTTATATGGAATATAATATAAAAAAATTCAAAATTTTACATTCGAAAATATTTTATGTCTTGTNAAATTTTTCAATATAATTTTCATCATTTTATTAGAAAATTTTATATGGAATATAATATAAAAAAATTCAAAATTTTACATTCGAAAATATTTTATGTCTTGTGTAAATTTTTCGAATGTAAAATTACATGGGGTATGATTTTTTTGGACGTAAATTTTTTATTGTAAAATTTCTCCAAACTTCTTTGCAAATTCGATTGTGCCCTCCTAATTTTAAAGTTCTGCGTCCGCACTTGAATATAGTTATATTTTCATGAATGCTCTTTCTATGGTTCAAAACATGTATTTTTATTGAATACCTACTTAATGCATTCATCTTTACATCGGAATGTACTATTATATTAACTTCTATTTTTCACTTCGGTTGTGTTTTCCCTTGTAAGGCCATCCTCGTCATGGAGGCAGGGTCTTTGTTGGATCAGACTTTAACCCATTCGAAAATGGTGGAGACCAATGGAAGAGGTGAACGGCTATGCCCAAGGTTACATCTTGAGATGAGGGAAAACCTAGTCTGATTTAACTGCAGTCAATTTTGAAACTAGTAATAGATAACATATTTTCTTTATTTGCTCTATTCTATTACTAGCTAATACTAGAGTTGGAAGTATCTAAAAATTTGTAATATCTAATCAAATAATGTTTCTATTGTTGAGACTAATTTCTTGATTTGCTTACTGAAATAACATGAGAGAAATCACAAATTGCAATCATATAGAATGTACTCTCTATCTCATAAATTGAGATCGGTTGTCTCAATAGTTGCCCCTGCAATTTAATGTTGCCACATCACTTAACTTTTACACTTCATCGTCATTTACCTTATCCGGCTCTCATGCGACTCTTTCATTTTCTTACTCTCGTATTCCATACCTAAGTTTGCATGTAGCACAAGGTAATTCAATCATACAATAATCTAAAGCGGGTTTTTTTTTTTCATTTTTTTTTTCTTTTTCACTTTTACTTTGAAGATGAATGATTTTGCAGCTGTTGACGTGGTGAAGAATGCATGGATGTTTCTTAGATTACAAGGAAGGACATGTTCTCCACTATAATATGTCTCTTAAAATTGTGTGTTTCTTGAATGCCTTTTGAAAAGCAAAGATAATATTTTCTTTCTCAAACATTGAGGTCGTGTCTTTATCTGCCCACCAACTCATTTCAAAGGCATAAAAAGCCAATAGAAAAAGCCTTTTTGTTACATGGATTGTTATCGAACTTTATTTCATTTGTCACTCTTTTGGTTTCATTAGTAAATTAAATGATTTTGCTGAGATATATGACAACGTTAGTCTTTATGAGATGATATTAATAAATTTAAAGTGTCGCTTCCAAATGAGATATTGGTTTCATAGTACTTATTTAAACATTTCAAACTCTTTTATTTAAGCCCCATACATTTATTCACTCACTCCAAATATCACAAGATTATGAATTTTAAATTTGGTGATAAGAACGTCTGCAAGAGACCTTTTATTTATAAAGAACATTTTATGTATTATAAAGAGTATAAATTTAGAGAGTCAATTTTTTTATGCATTTCAACAATGCTTTCATAAAACTAAGAAGTAAAACGAAAATTCGAAAAATATTTATTGATTTATCCTCATATTTTATTTAATATAATTTTTTATTTGTATCAATTTAATGTGGTTTGAATAGTTTAAAAAGTAGAATATTATATTTTGTGACTTATTAAATGCAATTACTGTACATTAAACTGTTTGGCCTCGATTTAAAAAAAAAAAAACACTCTCATAAAACAATTTTACATATAAATTCAAAAAAAATTCTTATTTTTTAACTATACATTTTTAAAAAAATCATTATTTCAAAATACATTATCCTCGAAAATGGGGCTCAAACAGATGATAAGATTGGAGAGTGATCTCGACTCTCTAAATTTGGAGAGTCAAACTCACTCTCTAATTTAAAAAATTAAAAAATAGAATTTATTGAAACTTATTTTTAAGCATTAATTTTTAAAAATAAATAGCATTTTGTATTTAGAAGATCTTTTGAAAATGCTCTAATAGTAGTTTTAGGGTAAATTTCATCCCGGGATCCTAACATTTTGTAAGTGTAATTAAATAACTACGTGACAGTCACATAGTATATTGATTAGGACTGTAATTGTATAGAATATGGATTTGATCTGCCTATATTTGATCGGATCCGATAATGCAACAGATATTTAATTGTTAAATCTATATCCGTTTTGCTATCTTATCCGATATTCGATCCGAAATTAAAGAAATTAGAACAAAAGAAAAATCAATGTTGGAATCAACTTTTTTTATTTATTATTATTTTTTTCCAATTTTTCCAATTCTTAAACGAATTTAATAATTATAAATTTCTCAATTTTTTTATGTTTTGAATTTGATGACTTTTATTCTAAATTTATTTATTTTCTCATTTATTTATTTTAGTGACAAATAACATACTATAAAAATATTTTACCCATTCAATTATTTATAACAAATCGGATCAGATCCATATTTGATCCATTTAATTAACGAATTATCGAATTCGAATCTTAATCGAGTTATCGAATTGAGATCCTAAATTCATCTCTTATTAATTTTATCGAATTCATTGACAACCTCAATATTGATTTGAAGCATGGGGGTAAGTTTTACTATCACGGAGGATTTGCATTTTTGAATTTCTAAATGAAAGGAAAAGTCACCATTTGGAGAGAAAAAAATAATTTAAAAATATTGTAGTTCAAAAACAACCCGTGACCGTCGGATCCATCAGTCAATTATACTAGCGGATAAACGTAAAGTCATTAAACGCGCTTTATTGGTGAATTTCATTTGAGTTCTGTGGTGCACGTTTTTTAATCTGAGGAGACGCTTTCATTCTCCAGAGATGCGAATCCTTCAAAATCAATTCACTCCCAGGGTTTTGGAATCCTTATAAAGGTAACAATTCTTTCAGAGATTGCACTTTTTGTTATACATAATAATACACGAATCAATCTATTCTCATATCGTTTCTTCTGGAAGTTTGATTCGCGTTATACTGGTGAACATAATTCATTGTAACTTTCGCTGTATGTTTATGACTCTGCATATTTGTGTGTGTGTTCACTTTGCTTGTACATATTAATACTGGGTTCGATGATTTCTTTGTTTGAGATGTCTGCAGGTTTCTGGCATTATATATTGTCATTTCACAGTTTTTATTGAAAAATCGTATGAAAATGATCCAAAGTTTGTGCAATCAAATGTGTAATGAAAGCGAAAAAAAAAAAGAAAGGTATGGTCGTTTTCACGATAACAGTGAAAGGTAGGACATTATATGTTAATTACTATTTTAATAATTTATTTTGGACTCATTTGCACTTCTAAAAAAATTGGGACTATGGTTGCAATTAATTCTTTCTTTTTCTTTTTGTTTTAATTAAACATAATGTTGTTTTCATCATGTCAAAGCTTTTAATTGAAAAAATGAATGAAAATGACCTTTTGCGTAATGAAATATAGAAATAAGAGTGAAAATGCCAAAAAATGAAAGGTAATGACGTTTTTCACAATAATAGTGAAATGTAAAGAAGTTATATGCTAATTATCTATCACGCGCTTTATGTAACGTAAATATATCGCAAGTGTATGGTGTCAAGTTTTGTAATATAATAATGAAGTTAGAGTGTCGAACCCACATGGATTGATATTTTATTTCTACCAAGTACTTTTATTATTTGTGTAGCTCTTATCTTATCTAAATGAATGAAATTTGGAATCGATAGTTTTAACTAAGCTAACGTGATGGATGTGGAGACGAATTTAACAAACAAATGCAATGTAGAAGAATAATCAAGATGAGAAGGTATAGGATATGATTTCACCTAATAATCAAATATGATTTCAAAACTTAGTTATCTCTAATTAATTTTCCATATTTATACCATCTCTCTGGAGTGTTGGGTAAAAATTAATCGTAGAAATTAATTCCAATATCTCTCTTCCAAATTAAATCAAGATTTATCAAGATCGCGAATCTTAGATGGAACAAGCTTCACAGGCTCTGAACTTTCTCTCGAAACTCATAAAATCTAAATCGTGTTATTGTTGTGATCGCACCTAAATTTCCCCCATCTCGAGTGTCGAAATTGACTAGCATCTAACCATTCAATTAGTGGTCAATTAATTTAAAGCATTAAATCAATTACAGAAATAAACGGAAATGAAAATGTCATAAAAATACTTAAAATAAAATCATATCCTCAGGTTTTGACTAATCAGACCCTAGAAAAATTATTTAGTTTATGATATGAAATATATACAATTCATAAAGAATAACATGAAGAGAAGAAAGATAAAACTATTTTTTGGATGGTTGAATTAATCTTCTTTGCCAAGTTGCCTTTGCCTTTTTCTTGATTTCTTGAATCCTGCCCCCCTTAAATTCTTTTTTCAAAGTGGTGTTTAGGATTATATTTATAAAGGGTGTTTGGTGTGGATTAAAATTAGATTTTTAGTGGATTGTGATAGAAGTTTTTGAAATATGTGGTTGAAAAGATGTGAGATCCATAAAAGATGTAGTTAATATTGATTATTTAATTTTGACTTAGATTAAAATTAGAT
>CAIGRN010029625.1:0-15440 GCA_903798345.1 Fraxinus anomala
CAACGTTGACTGACGATTTTTTGACGGAATTCAAGGTTTGGGACCGGCGCTGCAATTACATATAAAGGTTTGGGACTTCGGCCGTAAAAATTAAAGGTTTGGGTGTAATCTGCAACAAAATGAAAGGTTTGGGATCGCGACTGCAATTTTCCCAAATTATTATCATAGAATTGAGCCACATTATGTACAAATCTAAACATATGTGATAAACTTCTGGAAATAAATTTGTGAGGCTTTGGGTGTATGATTGTTTGGGTTTGTGACTTAAATTCGGTTGGAATTTTTTTTAGAAAAATATTATTTCCTTTATTCAACGCGTTTTTGATACTATTTCCATTTTTAAGAATATTGTTAGAGTTTTAACATGTCCCCTATATATTGTTACTCTTCTTTACAAGTCATTTTATTACAGAAATTAGAATAACTGAGAAATGCAATTGTTGTAATTCTTTCTCCATTATAATTGAATAAAATATACAATTCATTTGTCAAATTAAATTATTGTCTTTGTGTTTATTTTATTGTTGTGATCAATATTTCATATCCTACTGTATAACTTCGTTCCGCCCCCAAAATGCTGTGTGATCTCCCAACATTTTGGCCATGGGTGCTTTCCAATTGCCCTGCGTTTTCTTTTTGATCTTCCGGACTATTTATGAATTTTAATGGCCTCCCGGTTCCTTTGTAATTTTATGGATAGTTTGTGATTCTAGCCTCTTCCGGTTGCTTTGTGATGTTCTGAATAGTTTTATGATTTTAGCCTATTCAGGTTGCTTTGTGATTTTCTACATATGTTGAGCGCTTGGTGTACAAAGGTTATTTATGGATGGACATTAGTAAGATAAAATTTGGATATGGTGTGCAATGTCGCACATAAGCACCGAAATTACTTCATTGAATAGCAATATTTTCATGACTTAACATTTCAGGAGATGAACTATGTAGTGTCCTTGAAGTAATAACAATATTGTCATCAAAATTTAGACTCAATTGGATGTCATTTTAAAATGGACAAGGAACTATTAAAAATGTGTTTATTAAATTTTTTGCACATGGGTGTTGACATTCGGACCCCCTAGTGTCGAAACCAAATACCTAGCAGCCAATAAGATTAGGAGTGGGAGCTGTTTAGCTCGGTCGGGTTCTAAAGGGAATCGAATCGAACCGAATACCAATGAGAATGTTAGAAATAGAATCATTTTTTCCATATCCAATTATAGAACCGAACCGAACCGAACCAACCGGTTCCGATTCTTTATATTGAAAAAATTATAAAAATAAAGCACAAAACTACTTGTGAAATTGAAAATAAATAAAAATAGAGTATGAAATCAGTTATCATTCTTATAATCTATTAATAGAAAAAATCAATTAAACAACACAACAAACAAAAATACACTTCAAAGATGAATATCAATTCATAAATGCGAAAAAAAAATAATAAACTATGTAATACATCATAAATGGTAAAATCTCGATCAAAAATTAATTCTTACGAAAATCCTTATAACAATAACCCCGATTATCTTTAGTAATAACAATAATTTGATTATCTCTAGTAATCCTCAAGGATCTTGATTTTTTATGGCCGATCACCTTGAAAACAACAAGAAATTTCAATTTTTATAAAATATTGAACTAAAGATATATATATTTCTTCTATTGGGTTGCATTAAAACTATGAATTTGTAAAGTATTTATAAAATTATTTAGATTTTAATTTTGATTACCCATTAAAGGAAAGAAGAAGAGCGTATGGAAAATAAAAGCTTAACGTGAGATAATTTTGAGATCTAGTGTCCAAAGTCTAGTGCATCTTGATACAAGTGTAAAAAAAAAAAAAAAAATCCTACCTAAGCCAAATATCCCAAACGCTAATTCCTCAAACCCTAGCTCCACAATTCCAAAACCCTAAATTCACACAACACCAACAAATAAAAATTACCTTATTGTGCATAAGAATTGCACAGCCTGGCTCCAGCTGATCCTTATCAACAAACGACAAGATCCCGACATAGTACTCCGGCCCCACAGATGAAGAAACGATGGCATGATTCTCATCAATCAACTCCTCCAAGTTCCCCACGCTCATGGGAGACCCACGCAAGTCATCGACCTTCGATCGGTCCTCTTCAGTCTTCTCCTCCTGTGGTTTCAACCGCTCCTGATTCGCAACGAACTCTTCTTCCATCAACAAATAGTCCTTGATTCGCTCGAGCTTTAGAAGTCGCAGCTTGCACTTGCTCAGCGGCGTTACCGTCGGCACCCGGGCAGCAGCCTCGGGTCCCTTCTGCTTCCGCTGCTTTCGGCCCACGCGAGCCGGAGGCGCCGCGGGCTCATATTTCTTCTCCTTCTTGTCACCATCATTTTTCCGGTCTCCGGGGAGTTGCCTGTTCAAACCGCCGGGTGTGCCCTGTCCCATTGTTGTAACTGAGAAATGAAAACCTTAGATCTGCCTTTTGGGGAATATTTGAGAGATATATCTTTCTAGTCAAGAAAGCGAAGCAATTTAGGGCACGTGATTTTCACGTGCTCCCCCAAATTTTACACCTTTTTCCGAAATCCTTTCAATTCTTTTTTTTTACTGTTATATTAAATTAAAAAAAATTAGACCAATTTGTTGTGATAAAATTTATTACTGTAGTTGTAAAAATTAACCATGTCGTTAAAAAGTTAATTTATACATTATCTAAATATTGTAATTTTTTACATTATTTAGGGGATACATGGTTACATTGTAAAGTATCAAATTATAAAAATTAAATATGTAAAATAAATGAAAATACCACTTTATTTAAATATCAAGTTTTTTAATGATAATATTTCTTACTAAAGGTGAAGAAAGAAGATTAAAATACCACTCTTGATTTGGATTTTTCATACAAATTGTTCAGAATAATGTTACCTATAACCATTGGATCCATGGGTGCTTAGCGCTAATTTAGTTGACAAAGAAGTCTACACTAAAGGTCTATTTGATAGCAAATGTGAAAAATGGATGGAAAGAAAAATGAATTTCGGAGAAAATAATTGCCTAGAACTCGTTTTCCAGAAAATTATTAATTAAGTGTGTTTGATATGTGTAATTTTCCACCCGAAAATTTTTAAAATTTTGGATTTTTTGTATTCATTTGACTTTGTTTTACATGAAAATTATCCATTAAAATGATAATGTTTTCGACATTTGGTTATATTGTTTCAATTGCCAAAAAGTTTTAAAAAAATATATATATATATATATATATATTTTCAAAAAAATCATTTTTTTATCAAAGTTTAGTGTTCGGTTGGTTTTATTTTACATGAAAATTATCCATTAAAATAAATTTTTTTTTTACAATTGGTGATAAAATTTATTTTCATTGCCAAAACAAAAAAATAAAAATAAAAAATCAGAATCTGGGTGGGAAAAGGTTTTCCACAAAAACCTTAAAAATGTGCTAGTGTGAGGGGAGGTGAGAAAAAGTTTTGCCAAGAAAATTAACCCTATCAAACACTTAAAAAGTTAGAAAATGGAAAACCAATTCCATTTTCCATTGAATTTCCACCCTATCAAACACAACCTAATAGCAAAAATGTAAAAAAAAAAAGTGAGGATGATACGAGAGAATAAATGAAATATAGGGGTGGGAGAGCAGATAAAAAAGAATGAGGATGAAATTGCCACAAATGGAAAAATATTTGGGACCCACAGTGAAATTTACCAAAAATCTTTTAACTATTTTCTCTCTACAAATTGCTTAAAAAACGCATTAAAATTTTGAAAATGGGAGAATGAGAGGAGCGGATGATTTCATTATAGCACAAAAGAATACATAACATGTTTGTTTTCACACACCACTTTTCTCCTTTGTTCTTCAAGCCATATAAATTGACATAAAAAAATATGTATGAAAAATACAAAATAAACACACCCTCCACTTGCATATTTCACACAATATACAAAGAATAAATGACCAAAAAAATAACACTTCCTCTGCACCAAACAATAGATATGAATGCTGATCATAGGGTAGCATTGATAGGGGTACTGTTCCTCGCCTGTGATATCCTATTTGCATATATGGTCACCAACCGTAGTTGTGTAGCATTCAGCCCCTCCAAATATGGCAAAAATGCTCTCCCCAGCTTGATATAGGTGTCGACTAGACAGAAAACAACAGTCTGCCAAACAAGGGAAAATTCATATCAAATCAAACTAGAACTAAAGCCCAAACAGGATTAGAATTTTCGTAAGTTCTGTATTACAACTATTCATTGTTTACCAATTTAAATCACCTTGCATGTGTTCCTTAGTTTTAAATAAGAAAGGTGCTTATCAACAGTTAGTATCAAAGCTATATCTTGTGAAACAACTGTGGTTTTGTTTCTGAGTTGATTTCTAGTTGAAATTTCTACTAAAAACATTTACCTTGCGAACATCTGCACTCTGGTTTCCGAAAGCATCAAAAAGAGCTGGCAGGAATGAAGGTAGTTGAGCCACCAGTTCCTCTTGGGAGAGCCTACTGACAATCTGTAAAAGAAACGAAGTAGCAAGAAAATAGTATTTGGGTTCCATTAAAAAAAAAAAAAAACTTTCCATCTCCGAAGCAAAAAAATTTAGGAGGAGATATCTACCTTTGTCAAACAGTTTATACATGTGATAAGAGTTCTGTCATCTTCAGTAACCAGCAAAGGAACAATGACCTGAAATGCCAATGAATGCAAAATACTTGATCAAGCAAAAGCAGAAAACACCAAATATAATTAAGAGATTTTGACAATTAAATTGAGCATTAGTAGTGCTTACACTTAAACATCTAAATGGATCATATTGAGACAACATTATAGACAAGCAGTGCTCTAGTTCATTTGAAACCTAAATTAAATAATCAAAGCGTTAAGGCATGGAAAGAAAACACATTAAATGGAAACTCGGGAGTTTCAGAAAGAAATATTTTTTACATTTAAAACACTGTCCTTTGTCGCGTGGAGCAGTTTTTCAATTACAATCTCAACAGAATCCTCCATAGCATCTTTCTGCTAAAAAGTACAGAAAAATTAATAAAGATGATGCTAAAAAGTACAGAAAAATTAATAAAGATGGAACAAATGGCAAATGGGGGAAGAAATACAAGAATCAGCGATCCACACCCACAAAAACATAGAAAATGGACCTGATTCTTCAGAATTTCAACAATCAATGATAGGGCCAGCTCCTGAATTGATGAATCAGAATCATCCAAAACTTCAAGAACAGTGGTCAAAATCTGATTGAAGTACTGCAATATTCCAAAAATTATTAATAAATGCAAGGTGTCTTTTTTCTCATTGCAAACTATAATTAGATGCACTCTTAGGAAGGTGATATCACTAAAACGTAATTATAGCGATTGGCAGTTATTTAAATTTTTGAAGAGTAATAATACCTTAGTCCAAATTGATTGATCATTGGATACAGAAGCTTCAAGTAACTGCAGAAGTGCTCCACTCTTTTTTGCAGTACAACTTTCATCATTCCCATTGCATAACTACCAACAGTAGGGAGGAAACGGGGAAAAGACAAGAAAATGACAGAGACAAAATTTCATCAGTTTAATTGATATGTAAGTTCTTGTGAAAGAGAAGAATGGAATAATGAAAATCATACGAGTCAAGAAGGATGAGATTGCACAGAAAAATATTTTAAGGAACAACATATTCTAAAGCATGCAAATGGAACGCAAAAACTCACTAAATGAAGAATCTGGGGAATGCTTGGCCCCGCTTCAGGTGAAGAGCTCATCTTGAATGCGGGAAGTATAGTGTGATTAAGTGTCGGTTCAGATAAAAGCTCATTATCAACCCCAATTTCTGCAGCGATGCGTGGATGATCAGAGCCAACCAGTCCATTGTCGTCCAAATGTGGTGTTGAAGAAACATCAAGCCTCGTAAGACTCTCCATATTTTCTACTCGGTTAGCCCAAGAACCTATATCATCAGCTGTCATATCAGAGGCACATTTCAGACTCTTAAAATCAGAAGTAGGGTTATCAGGGTTGGAACCATTCTCCGGTGTATGATGCAAGTGTTCCTGAGCTTCATCAGATTTTAAGTGACCAGTAGAGTTTATGATGTGTGATGCATCTTGAAGAGAATTCCATTTTCTACCATCATCCCTATCGACAGAAACAGCAGAATACCTCCCAAACAAATGGCTTTTATTTGATGCTCCTAAGTAACCCTCATCAGCAAAACTTCCGATCACATCAGACTGATCATACGACGACTTGCCACGTCTCTCTTTCCTGTTCTGCATAAAGTTCATCAAGTCTACTTCTATACGAGGAGTATACTGCTTAAGAGCTCGTCTTAAGGAATTTTGTTCTTCAATAGATAAGTTAAGAATGAAATTCAAAACTGCTGGAGAATCAAAATAGGTGTAAACAGATATGATGCAGGTTATAGCTGCTTCTTTCAGTTTTATGTTTTTCTCATGGATAAAAGGTGTCAACTTAGCAAGCCACAATTTAAGGATGCCACTGTTAGCAGACCCGTCAGAGTTTGATGAGTGGTTGTTAAATGAATTAATTGCAAACTCAATAACAGCCAATTTAGCCTTAGGAGAACGTTGTTCGTCCAACGAACGTAGTAAAGCTGGTAGAAGGGAATCTGTACCATATGTTTTGCCAACAATTTCCAATGTTGTTGAGCATGACTGCCTTACTAATTCCTTTGGATCTATCAACCGTGAGAAAACATGAGGAAGAATCCTCTCCATGTAACTTTCAAAAGGCTTTCTGCAAGCTGGGATAAGATCTGCAAGAGTAGAAAGTGCTGCTTGTGCAACTTTATGATGGGGATCATCCAAATGCTGGAAGAACAACTTCATGACCTTCTCAAAACTCTGCACAATTTCTTGAATACCTCTTGGGCCTTTCTGCAGAAGGGACCGAATATAACTAAATGCCGAAACTCGAGCACTCCAATCTGAACTAGAACTGAGCCCTTCGCTGAATGCATCATTAAGAGAAGCTGGACCATTTGAATAACTCGATATATCTACGAGAGCAAGCTGACTATCATCAAAGCTCCTCCTGTGTGGGGACATTCGCACAGCAGTATTTTTTCTTAGAAGAGGTCGTTGAAAATTTGGTATGTAATTATTCTGGGAATCCCTATGGTTAACATCTTTGTAAGGAGCGTCCAAATATTGCCTATCAACATGAGAGTTCTTATATTGCCTTGCCTCCCTAACATCGGTTTTTTCTTCAACCAAACCTCTTTCTTGTAGCTTCTCAGCAGCTCTCTTGGATGAACAGGAAGAAGGTGCCAATAGAGGTTCACTTCCCACACTACTGTGGTAAGATAATTTACCTGAGTCTTTAGAAGCTTGAATCTGAGTGATGATATCAGATAAAACCAAGCCTCCATTGCGATTATTACCTTTAGACCTACCAGACGTTGTACCTGTCACAAAAGAATTTGTACGATCATTCGAGGCTGGAACGGCAAGAGGAAACGGAGGGTCACGAGATGATGGTCGGTCAACTCCTGCACTAGGGGCAATAAAACAAAAGGTTAGCCATTCACAAAAGATTCAAGATGTTATCCATCAGGCTCATTGGTGGCAATATTTCACAATTGAAACAAACAATTACTCAAAAAACAGAGAAAATGAAATTGTGTTGAGAGGGGGAAAAGATAAGTTGAGACTAGGGAAAGTATTAGAAAAGGACACAAGTACCTAGGTCCAAACTGGAGGATCGGCTTTTCTCAGATTTATCCAAACGTCTCAGCATACTTTCTATAGCAGTGACCTTCTGTTTGCTTGCATGCAGCACACTTTCCAGGCTACGATCAGTGCCTTTACCTGCAGACTTTGCTTGTGAAAGAAGTACTCCAGAGGAAATAGATACCCTTGAGGGCACACTTGCACTTCTATCCATTGCAACTATAGCAGAAGTCCCATAACCGGATATGTTTGAAGGTGCTGGTGTTTGAGAACTAAATGACATGTGTGAACTCCTTTCTCGACGAGGAGAAGCATGCCTTTGATGAATACCTCCATTCTCATCATTTAATACCTATACAAATATTCCATCCTTAGTCCATAACTTCGACAGTTATTAGGAAGGTGTAAGGTAGAGGTTCAATTAGATAAATATTTACTCTTTGAACAACAGGATCAAAGGACATAAACAAACGCCGAGAACGCTCAGGCCAGGTCTTTGCAAACATACTGTAACACATCCTTGCAGTAGATCGAACCTGTAGGTTTCGGTAATGCAATTGAAACAAAAGAAAGGGTAAGGTTTAAGCCCAAACATTCATTCCACCAAAAATAATTGGTAAGGAAAAAGCGTATCATCCACCAGCTTCAAGAAATAGAGACATTTCGTGATTACACAATACATACTTCGCTAATTGCATCCTTCACACAATATCTGATAAGGTCTTCATAGAGGTCAGCTGAGCGCTGAATTTCAGGTGCATCAGTCCAGTATTCAAGTATTAGAAGTGCATATTCACAACATCTGATGCGGGAAAATAAAAATATAAGAGATACTTTAAATGCTATTTAATATAGAGCCAGTTCTTTATCAAAAGACTAAAGCAGAGTCATACCTTGCGCGAAGTACTGCACTTCGGTCATTCTTCGAACAGTCAACTATACGAGGAAGCACACGGGGAACTTTGCAATTGCGTAACATCTGAAAATAAAAACAAAAGGCTTGTTTAGGAAGTGTTTATAAACAGGTTTTAATTAGATAAATAGATTTAAATAAGTAGTAGATAAGTGAGTAGTACTTGTGGATCCCATAAATTGTATGAATAAAAATTGGTTTGACCCCTTTTTTGACCGTTAATAATCAGCTTATAAACACTTGTCAAACATATGCTAAAACAAAATAATCACAGAATGTATACAAAATATAGAAACAGAACAAGCTAAATGAGTAAGGCATACAACATTACCATTTTTATGCAGTTATCTGCAGATTCCGCAATTACAAGTACCGTTATCACAACAAGCTTGAAAAGGACCTAAATGTCAAAATAAAGAGTGAGAAATGCATAATCACAACATTATAGTAACTAAGTACAGAGACTATTATTACCGGAATAAACATCTCAGCAGATGACTCAAAGTCCCCCAAGAGCTCTTTTGATAGAAAGCATAACAAATGGCATGCCTAGCAAAAGGGAGGAGGAAGAGCATCACAAGAGTTTAGATTCGAGAAAGCAACTAAATGTATAAATTTAAACAATGGAACATTCTATTCAAACTCGAAATTAGTTGATATAAAATCTAAATCAAAGACTTCTGCGCGATTAGGTAGCAAATACAGAAATCAATTATCCTTATCACTTAAATGTTAAAACTAGGTGTGGTTAGATTGTCCAGGAAGTTTATGGGTGGAAGAATACATGAAAGGGCATGAACTCTTGTGTGAATATATATTCTCAGAAATAAACAGGTGCAACCAAATATATATGTATAGAATTGTTAACAAAGAGAGCATATTTTATTAAAATAACTTCACCCCTGTTTGGGCTCAATTAAAATTATAATACATTTTTCTCTTTTTTCTTTTCAACTACATATTTTTCAATAAAATAATATTACACGTAAATCCAAAATTTTCCTTCTTTTTAAACCACGTATTCTCCAAAAATTACTATTCCAGAATACATTTTTCATTAAAAGTTAATTTTAATGGAGCCCAAACAGGAGCTTTATATTCCTCTTGTTTATGTAATGTAAGAGGTATGAAACTAGATTATAAGGCAGAAAGAAGCTGTAGTTATGTGGTCAACTAATGTTATTATGCACCTGCTTCACTATGCTTGATCTCCGATCAGACAGTTGGGTGCTCAAAGGACCAACAAGTTGCTTAAGAAGTCCACGGAAACAGGGGTAATCAGCCGCACCTGATAAAATGGAACTCAAATGAAATACATATGTATAGCCTAACCACAAAAATAAGGTCATGAATATGGACTATAATTTACCATAGCATCAGGTTCTCCACGTCTTTCCTCAACAACATAAAACATTAAACAATCTTAGTTTATACAAAATCTTGTCTTCAAAACAAATCTTATGCTAGATTTCAACGTACTTCAATCTATTGTCTGAACTTTTCTGTTTGTATGTGATTGGGGTTTTAAACTAAATCCATCCATTGTTCTAGCTTTGCTTTAATAACCATCTGTATAGGAACATATCTCAATGATGAAATACAGCTAGTTACAACACCATACGGGAAAAAATCATAAAACAAAACACGCAAGCATTTAAATTATATGATTTCAAAGTGGAAACGGAGGATCTTAGTTGTGCAATGAGTGGTTAACAAACCTCCAATAACAAGGCCTTCAATCCTCTGCATGGCTGCAATACGCATAGACCAATCTTTATCTGGTACAAGGGTGGAAGCAATTTTTTCAAACTCCTTCATAAGCTCCTTTTCTGAATATACTTTAATTGGTTCAACAGGTTTCTCCGGGACATCACCATCTGCTACTCCTAAATGAACAACAGAAGTCAGCAAAGAGCATGATGTTAAAAGTGTACGTTTTGATTCCTCAATGAGCTCAAAACAGAAACAGATTGATTTTCTGCATATCCATAAATAATCGATCTCACCCCTACTAGATGATTTTAGAACATGCTATAAAGCTCACTACTCATTTAATGCAGTACAAAGATGTACAAAACAGACAGAAATTTCAGGATGGTTAAATGACTAAGGTAGTAACTACTAATAAATGAGATATATAAACAAATTACAAAGATTTCTGTGGCCTCCAGAACAGGTACTGACCTCCAAAGAGAGATGCCTCACGAGTTGAGCTTTTGGCCTTAGGACTGCTCTTTTTTGGATTAAGGCTTATAGGCTTATTCTCACTGGTAGAGTAATTGCCCATAATCATATCTGAAGGCTCAATTTTCTCTAATCTGGCATTAATATCTTTTAACTGCATTCAATCATCACATAACAAAAATAGTTAACTCAACCAAAGTTAAGTTCTTGCTATACTACATGCCAACTGGATCAGTAAAACTAGAATAACAACTCAAAACTTTAATGTAACACCCGTGAATCATCCTTAGCCACATTCTATTACCATTGGAGTAGGAAGATGATGTCTCTGCAATTCATCTTGGAATTGAGGCCCAGCCTGAGTATACATCTCCTGGGGAAAAAAGAGACAAGGTAAAAACTTATTATCAGGCAAATACAAGGACAGCAGTTCTAGACTAGTTGATAATATGCCACATATGCAATAAGGAAATATAACATTTCTCCCGTTGCCACTTAAATAAAAATGCGAGAGAAACATAAACCTTACAAAAGTTTTGCAAAATAAGAAGTCCAAAAATCATAGCTTACAGCCTACCAAAATACAAATAACTTCAAAACTATGTCACGCTTAAAATGTCAGATTCTTAAAGTCTACAGACTCCTACACTCAGATGCTTTGAATAGGTCAGCGTTTAAAACAAGTCCTAACAAGCAAATGAAGAAAAAGTTTATTCAAGCAGCCAGCCAGTTCCAAACCCACACAATGATCGACTTGAGAGTTCCCATCTGTTGACCAAGTCTGAATGACTAGCATTATAGAACCTTTTGCTTAAAGCACCTTATCCCATTCAAAGCCAGACAAAATTAAGCACGGTCAAGCTTGGCATTTAAGGCTATACTATCTGCTATTCCATTTTACTTGATATTGACGCCTCCCAGAAATGGATCTTCTCTTCTTCAATCTCAAAACGCATCATCGCTCCTCATACACAGTAATAAAAATCTATTAAGAAGATGGTGACAATCATAGGTGATGAAATAAATGAGCTTTTTTAAATAATCATAAAAATTGTTTAATGGATGTCATTACAAGGAGGCTGTATAGACCTCAAAATTCATATTTGTAGGTTTATATTGTTCTTGATATTACAAGCGTGTAGCCTTGATTTCACTGATAATCGCCATCAACCCGACAAACAAATTACTGTGACCAATTTATTTAAGGTCTCCAACACCAAAATGCACGGATGACAAACAAGAAAGAAGAACATTAATAAAAGAAAATGAGTTGTATAATAAAAAATAAAATTATTACTTCTACCGCCACTTTTTTACTACAGTGACTGGTTCATAAACTATATGACAGAAAACGAATATGCAATAATAACCTCGATACATGATATAGCAGCTTCCCTCACACCAGGATTTGGGTCGTTCAACATCTGCAAAATCTGATATATAAGAAGACAATGAGTAAGGTTCTGAATCTTGTTTGCTCTTCAATTCAAATATAATGCACTTTACACATTCTGTAAAAACTAGGCAATCAACACACAGGTGGAAGAATAGCTCGTTGAAGAGGTAGTTCAGTGGATGCAAATAGACCAATCGCTGAAGTGACAGTACGTGCAAACTCTTCTCGAACTCTCCAGCTTTTGTGTGTCCAAGCATATGATCCTGCTCTTTCAACAACGATTGTTGATGAAGAAACCTGTATCAAAACTAGTTAATAGTTATTAACATAAGATATTGCATTATTGCTACATCTGCTCATGAATCAGGAAAAATTAAAATTTAAAGATCCAATGCCAGAAGTAAGATCCTACTTCTTTGTAAGTTTAAAAGGATATTGATTGTAGAACGGTGCACACTGAAGAAGGAGTTTAAGAATGACAAGAGCAATGACCTGTGTATAATAACAGCAGAGTCAACCTCAATATCAACAGCAAAGTTTGAGATAAATGGTAAACCTTTTTTTCCTAGGTATCATTGCAAAAGCACATGGTACCAGCGACCTGTACAAAAGGAAATGTTCAACAATTTCTTGTATGGAATCCTAAAGTGCATTGGAGGATCTAGTGTAACGACCCGGGTCTCTATACTCAAACCGTTAGTTTACGTACTGTCCTCCTTTTGGTGGGCATATGCCCACTTACTCCTCACGACCTTCTATCGCGTCCACCCAAGATTCGAATCCAAGACCTCTGCATAATGAGAGACTTAAGTTGAATCCTAGTACCAATAGTTATCCAATTAGTATCAGGATTCAACTTAAGTCTCTTATTATGCAGAGGTTTTGGATTCGAATTATGGGGAATGCGATAGAAAGCCGTAAGAGGGTAAATGGACATAAGCCCACCCAAAATGAACAGTACGTAAGCTAACGACTTGTGAATAAAGACCCAGGTCGTTATAAAAAACGCGCGTTTTTTTTTTAACGACCCGGGTCTCTATGTCATTATATCTAGGGGGTTGGGCTGTGCTAGAGCCTGTCCCCTAGCCCAATTCACCTTTTAAAAAAAAAAATTAAGTAAAAACAATTTTTTTATATGTAAAAAAAATTTATTTTCCTTTTCTATTTTTTTTCGTATTAGCCCGTCTTAAAAAATTTCTTGGATCCGCCCTTGCTAAAGTGGAAATCCTTTGCATAAATATTGGCAAAATGGGGGAGTACACTAAATCTTATGGAGGCAGTTATGTGGTGTATCTTGAGGTCAGAGTCTAATATTAAACCCAAATTTAAATTTTGGGTAGTCAGAGGCATACATGAGTTCTTTCTTGTCTATTCTTGAAATTTCAGAGTCTGTACTTAAGAGTAGTTTGGGAGCCTGTGCCTGTAAAATTCTATACAGAGACACTATACAATGAGGCACAGTTTCAGAGATTTAGATGCATTAAAATCCATGGGAAAAGCCAAGACAAATATGACAACGACCATCTCAGATTCTAAATTAGTGACATGCTACCAAGCACAATAGACTTCGTTCATAATTCAACAGGGAAAAAAATTCTGCATCTGGTTGGTGGGGGCAGACGAAGCAGAATATGAAAGGAATATGTAACCAAATTTTATAAAGACTTTTTATCTAAATTCGAATCCTATATAGTCACTACTGAAAACTTGTGTGACTTCAACACTACTACTGCAAATTTCAGAACAAAATCTTTTACGTTTCCAGTAAAAGAACTTCAAAGTAATTGCTTAGAACATTTGAGGTCATACAAAATCATTATACTTGTTCAACTTACCATCGTGAAAAAAGAAACTGCCACTCTGACCTTACGACTACTGTTAATTTCATAACAAGATCTTTTATATTTTTATTTATTGAAACAAACTCAAATATTGCTTAGAACAACTAAACTGATATAGAATCATTATCTCACTCAACTTGCCATCATAAATAAGAAATCTGCTACTCTGAACAGGATGAATGACCTCAATTCCTTTTTGGTTGTCCTTCCTAAGCTAATCTTCTTTTCAAAAGAATCCATCCTCGAAGAACATTACGCGACATGAAGATTCTAGGCCACTAATTTTGACGGGAAAAAGGGAATTTATCTCCGCTTATATTTTCAATTCTCACCTTGAAGCTTCTAAATGTACCCCATTAGATAAAATACAACCGTATATAACACAAAAGGTAAAATCATTTCGATATAAAAAAAAAAAAGGAACTCAATGAATAAAATAAGCACAAAAAATTGCGCAATTGTACACTACCTCCATGAGAGTGAGCAAAAGCCGCCTGGCAGCATCCCTAACGGGCTGTTTGGCATCCCCTAACCTCTCAACCACGGCCGGAACCAGCGCATTGAAGTGGAGCTTGAAGTGTTCACCGGACAGCACAGCTGCAGAGGCGAGTGCCTGCAGCGCACCCTGCGATACGCGAAAGTTGTTGTCCTTCAAGAGATCCAAGCACACGTCGACGAGTGACGTCACCTCAGATGTCGTCAAACTCTTCCGCGAAGCTTCCAGAAGTTGGTGGAGCCTCTCCACGCTCGCCATTCTCTCCTTGGTGTCCTTCGTACGCGTCAACTCCAATGCCTCCTCCATGGCGGCGGTGTCCGATCCGTTGCGGTGCGGATCGGATCTCTTTAGCGGTTTGGGGTAGAAAGTAAGAAGTTAAAGTGTGAATATATGTATGTGTATATATACAGAGAGGGTCGATAGCGAGAGAGTTTTGCTATATTGCCGACGGGGAAGATGAAAACTTGGAGTAAATGTTCCCATTACTCTCCCAATTTATACTTGGATCACTATTTATTCACCAAACTTCAAAGTCTTTCAAAGTGATCGCTCACCTTTGACATAATTATTCGTCAGATTTAGTTGTACTTGTTATGGTTACGATGTATCAAACAGAAAATTCACGTAACATGTTACGACCGACCATTAAAAGATGGACGACTCAACCAAACAATATGTTTCATTACTTCCCTAGCTTGTGTTATGATCACGATTTACTTATCAAATTTCAAACTATTTCCCAATTGTCACACATCATTGAAACAAATTTCGTTCATCGTCAGTCAAATTCATGATTTTTTGTATATCACGCATTTTTCTTGGTCGACGTGATTCTTTGATAGTATCAACTTGTTGATATTAAATTTGTACATCTGATGTCGTTGGAGGGTCGATTCAAGCAAAAAAAAAAAAAAAAA
>CAIGRN010029633.1:0-20032 GCA_903798345.1 Fraxinus anomala
TAGGCTACCAATGACGAAAAAAATGCTTCCAAATGAATAGTAAATAGTGGGTGTATTTCCTTAGTCAACAATTGTAGGCAACAATGGGGACATTATAGGAAAAAAAAATGATTCACAAATGAATAGTAAATAGTGGGTCCCTCTTTTAATATAGTAGGGAAAATAGTTTTTGGTGTGGTGGTTTTATTGTTTCAAATGCATATTTATATATGATCGAGAATTTGTTTCAATTTGTAAGCATAGAGAAAACCACCTATATCAATTTCATCAATATTACCTATGGTAAAATTTAGTGAGCAACGAGTAACTTTTTTCAAATGTAAGTGAGCAACGAATAAATTTTTAAATTTTGATAAACAAGTAATTTATAGCAAAATTTAATCGGCGAGGAGTAACTTTTTAAATTTTGATAAGCAACTAATCACGTGCAAAAATATTCTATGACTATTAATTAAATTAACTCCTGAGAAAAACGTAATCTAATTCTAACCTGAGTCTCGATACCTACACCACAAATATGGTGGTGGTGATGGTTAAGGTGGCAGAATTGGGCGGCTGGGATAATTTGAATTCTTCTTTCTATTTTTGTTCTTTTTCACCTGTTCTCGGGAAAACGGTAGAACAATTCTGAAAGAGTAATGCTACGTGTACAAAATTGGGTTACAAAATTGTGGGAATAAATTTCCCATAATTTAACAGGTGTCGGTACCAAATTAGCCATCATTTCTTACTTTAAATAAAAAATTAGTAATAATACGGCCTCTGAAGTGGCTAAAAATCCAAATTAATTTGAATAAAATACAGTCAAATTTGTCGATCTATTTCTTTTTGTTTTTTAATAATGATTGATCAAAGTATAAATCTGAGCAGGAACAATACTACCAGCTACCATCTCCATCCGGCCGCCAAGGTAACTCCTTTACCTTTTTTCTTTGTATTTTGGTCTGATTTATGAATTGGGATTTCATGTCCTGTTGAGATTTGATGTTTAGGAAGAAATTTAAGTTCAAATAGCTGAATTGATAGTGAAGCCGCAGATTGAAAATTCCGGAGTTTGGGATTAGATGTACAATTCTTGATTTACTGGGTTTTTTGTTTGTGTAATGTTATTTATCATAATTTGAATTTTCAAAAACCAATGTTTGCATATGGATGCATAATTATTAGTAGGGATTTGGATGGTTTCTGTTCCGAGGTTGAACTGAAATCTGTTGTTGTGGAACTGGCAGTAATACTTTTATCTAAGGTTGCATATAAATGATGCATTGATGCTCACTATCAAAATTGAAACCACGACCTCTGCTGCTTTGATATGGTTCCTCATCCAAAAGCTTGAGCAGTTCGAGAGCCGACAAACTAATTTACTTAAATTATGTCTTCAAGGGGAGGTTCTCATCATTTTCATAAACCAGCAGACCTATGATCTTGGCAAGAGCCCACTTAACAGACCATTTTCTACACCTGCTTAACAATCTGATGTGACTCGATGCTATCTGCTTCCTAAAATGCCACATGGGCTGAAAAAAGTTAAGAGTGATTACAAAAGGAGTGTGAATATTAACGTTGTGATCTACTTGGATTAAGTATTAACAGAATCAGTTTTATTTGCAGCCACTTGATATTCATAGGAATGACCCATCTATAAACGGGTGACCTCACAGTTTCAGAATTATCGTCTTAGGCCTCCAACTCTTTTAACACCAGATAAGCAGCAACTATGGGGTCAAACTTGGTCCAACCGATGGTTGCAGCACTAATTTCAGCTATAATTGCTGCCAGAGCTTATAAAAAGAAGTCACTTAACCTCTCTGGGGCTCTTCTTGGTTTCACTGTCATGACCATTCATATTGCTGTCAATTACAGGTTCCTTTTCCCCCTCTCTATCACAAACACATTTGAATGAATTATGGGTCTCTTTATCCCTACAAATACGAAATTTTTGTTATCTTCTTATTCCGGAACAAATTATAGGTTTGGAGCTGTGTTGCTTGTCTTCTTTTTCACTTCCTCTAAGTTCACGAAATTTGGAGAGGATAAAAAGCGAAAAGTTGATGCGGATTTCAAGGAGGGTGGCCAACGCAATTGGTAAAACTCCAACTCTCCCACCCTACTTCCTCCCCACCCCCAACCTCTCCATACGGGTGCACACACGCACACAGAGATAGAGATAGAGATTTCCGGCTGATATTATGATTTAAACTTAATTTTACTCAAGCTTTGACAACCGTGCATGTCTTTTATATGATTTTGTGTATGTTTCGTGGGACTATGGGAGAATAAAATGAGATTTTGTTGGTACCATAATGAATGTTTTTGTACTTACTCCGAGGAGACGATTGAATTATTGTACAATAAAAAAAATACTGATTGTCCAATTTTTATTTTTTAATCAGCACCTCATCCTTCCCCCTCCCCCACCCAAAAAAAGACGGGAAAAAGTTGAAATACTTGAATTTTCTCGGTAATATTTGAGAATATATTTCATAAAAAAATTTCACACCATCCACGAGTTAATGTGCATGTTACATTTGAAGATTTTCTGTCCTGAATCCAAAATTTTAAGCAACCCACATGTATAATTAATTATGATAAAAGAATCAGAACAGTGAAACTGAAAGAAGCCTCACTCCAACCACTTGATGTCAATTGTATGAATGCTGTTTGCCATATAAGCATTATCTTCAGATAACATTTTCTGTTTCCCTCCAAGGGTTATATTATACAGTCATCATCATGTGTCTTTATAAGAAGTTTGTGATTGTCATTTTAGTTGTTTTTCTCATGTTTCAGACAATTTTGTCTAAGAAGTTCTGATCCACATGAAATTACCTGAATATTTTGTACACAAGTAATAGGTTCCTTCTTTCTCCAATTGCATGTGATGGTCAAGATGCCCCTGCAAATGACTTCTGCTAGAACGTAAAGTATCTGAGACGCATTAGCTAATTTAAGTTATTTCACTAGCTTTCACTATTTCTTCTTTACAGGATACAAGTTCTATTTAATAGTGGCATTGCAACCATTTTAGTCTTGATTGCTTGGAAGTTAGCAGGATCACAAGATTATTGTCTAAATTCAAAAGAATCAAGTCTTATGACTGCTCTAATGGGTGGTATTATTGGTCACTATTGTTGCTGCACTGGAGATACCTGGTCATCGGAGCTTGGGATTCTTAGTGATGAGCAACCTTTATTGATCACAACCTTAGAGGTAAATAAACACGGCTTTAATACTGACTCATATTCACATTTCTCCTGTTTCTTTTCTTAGCTACATTCATTTCCGGTGATTGCTCCTGCCATTGAGCATTACTCTACCTCAATTGTTCACCATTCTTACTAATGAATTGAAAGGCAAACAATAGAATTAAGCATAATTTTATTAGTCACTCAACCCAAATATTTTACTTCGACTGGAGTTTCACTAGATATCACACCTTCAATCGGGACACGAAAAGAAAGAATGCTTGTGCTGTTTGATGAAGTTATTCTATATCAAACCTTCAATGCTTTTGGGGCATTTTGTTGATAAATGAACTGTCTTCCACTTCTTCCTTGAACTTCTTGTGCATGTTTGATTTGCAGTCCAGAAAAATATAGTGAAACTATCCAATCTTCACTACCAAATATGCCACTAATGTTTTGAAACATTTTTAGTTATCCTCGTTTTTCCTTTTTATAACATTTCTGTGATTTATAAGTTACCAATCAGTTCACTTCATGTGTTGAGCATTTATGTATGGAAACAGCTCTTCAATATGCCAATGAGGCTATATCTAATGGTCAAAAGACTAAGACAGATTTTAAAATACTAATTTGTCCAGGTTCAAGTCCCAGTTATTTGTGTGGTTGTTTATTTTTCTCCTCTTTTCTCACCATTTTATGTGTTCATGTTTCTTATTTATTGTTCCACTATATGTTGAATTTGTAAGTGTGAGCAATTTGTAATTTTATTTCCAATTTATCAGCCAGTTCAGAGGGGTACAAATGGTGGTGTAACAAAAGCCGGACTTCTAGCAGCTGCAGCAGGGGGCAGTGTCATTGGACTGGCATTTGTTATTTTAGGAATTTTCACCACCAAATGCTCATTTGATGTAGCTCTGAAGCAGCTATTATTGATACCCCTTTCAGCTGTTGCAGGACTGTGTGGAAGTGTTATAGATTCTTTGTTGGGAGCAACATTGCAGTTCAGTGGTTTCTGCAGTGTTCGTAAAAAGGTGAGACATTCTTTGTTTTAATCGTTGGATGGATAGCTGATACTTGAATAGGGACCTGAAAGCTAGTCCTGAGATATGGTTTAAAAATTTGTCAGCTGATTGTGCACTGAAAGGAAAAGGACTAAGAGTGTGTTTTGGATGTATTACTTTTTGGGTAAATTTTCACTGAACTTTCAGCTAAATCTCAATTGGATTTTTAAACTTTAATTTTTCTTAGTCGGGTCACTGAATTCAATTTAGTTTCAAATGTCAACTACCATCTTCAAACTCATAGAAATTGCTTAGTCGGAGATCTTCCATGTGATCAATCCGAGGCATGTCAACTCCCCACTAGGCCATGTTAGGAAAGTGTTAAAAAGTAAAACATGTCTTTTAACCCTTTGATCTGAGTAGTGATATGAATTTTAACATTTTGACATATCATGTGGTAAGTTGGCATCTACAGATTAATTACTTGGAAATTACGGTTTGGCTGCCAATTAAGCAGTTTTCATCCCTTTGAATTGAAAATTTTAGTTACCCAATTGAGATTTCAGTGAAACTTCAGTGACCGTGGATGAAATTTACACTTTATGATTTTCTTATTTTACATAAAAAAATAGTTACTTAGCTCTAACCTGGCCATCAAATTTTTGAAAAGATGGATGCCTTCAATAGGTTTTTTAGAGTTCATGTAGAAACAAATTTTCTTTTATGTCGTAAGATAAAGAGAAAAAGGGGGGAAATTGAACAAGAACCTGTTTGCAATATCAATGCAAATTTCTTATAAGAAAAGATAGCAGCATATAATAATGTCAAGTGATGAGGGCGTCAGGTCACAAGCCACCTGGGGACTAGAATTTTTGTCGTGTTTGTTGTCCCTTTAAAATATTTGTATCTAGAGTATGTTTAGCTTAGCTTAGAAGTTAATTTTAAGTGAATTTTTTTTAAAACAAGTATGTTTAGAACTTTTTTAAAAAGTTTCTTTTTTTGAGATATTTAGTTCAAAAACTTATTTTCCAAAGACTTGCTTTTACTTATTTTAAGCTTAGCCAAACATGCTCTTTGTCAACATGTTGAGAGATTTCTAGTATAAAGTGCATAAGTGAAGAAATCAGAAGGCACGTCCTTAGGCTCTGCTGTTGGGTTATAGATTTCTAGACGTTTGAACTTTTTATTCAGAAAACATTAAGGTTTCCTTGTGTTTGCAGGTTGTTGGAAAACCAGGACCAACTGTAAAGAGAATCTCTGGTCTTAGTATACTTGATAACAATGCTGTGAACCTCGTCTCGGTATTTTTGACTGGTCTACTGACTTCCATTGCTTGCTCCATTATTTTCTGAGAGTCATGGACGGATGAAAAATAATTGAGTTATACATTGTTCTAGAATCAGGTTGTATCCATTAGTTTTACTATCAATAAAATGTTACTGATTCCTATTAGATAAATTTTCTAAGGGATAATTGGATGAAAAATTATGGACATATTTAGAGAAGAAGAATTGTATCCATCTTGTTTATGTTATAATTTGGATGGACTCTTTGTATCTGCTATGCAATACAAGACATGGTTAAAATATGATAGTGTTTGCTGTGCAATATTTTTACTTGGGGATGAGATTGCCAATGATGTATATACATATAGGAATGAAGTGTTAGTGGTTGGAGACGTTACATCAATTGTCATGTTTACATCATGTCCACTATTACGTTTTTGAATATCCAGATTGGTTCGTACTAGGCCCCTGTTTGATCACCATTATTTGGGAAAAATTGAGTTTTAAATAGTAATTTTTAGGAGAACGTATAATTAGAAAGTAAGGAAATTTTTTTGATTTACGTGTAGAATGCTTTATTATGTGAATATGTGGTTGAAAATGAGTATATAAAAAAAAGAGTTTGAAAATAATGATTGTCAAACATGGGCTAGAATAGGTGGGCCCGTAGAGAACTTATCAAATGATAGGGATGGTTCTACTTGTTAATGACTGATAAAAAGGTTGATATATGATATTAAGCTAAGGTTTTACAAGATAACAAGTGTCTTGATGGACCTATGACTAGCATTTGTGATGAACTCTGCAAGTTAGCTCATGCTTTGGTGGCTGGTTTGAAAGTCGAGTTATGCTACAATTACATGGGTCCGCTTCACAAGCTCCTGTCGGTTACACACAGAGGGTGGGGGCCACAATTTTTTTTTAATACATGGGGTTGGGCCCGTTGCTACAGTGAGGGCATGTAAGGCCCCCGTGAAACTAATTTCTGTACGCTGGGCATTATTCTCTTTATTCAGCTTATGTGAGACACTGCTCATCACAAGCATGTTCAGCAGAAAATTGGTGTAACACTTTTTTCGTTGATTGAAGTTCTTTTCCTCATTGTTTGTGTTGTGAATAATTTTATAATCCAATAGAGAGTTTGTGGAAGAATCAGACTGCGTGCTTGATTATTATGGACTTGGTCTTTCCATTAAGCCCCTATTTTACTGTCATTATCTGATGGAGAAAATGAAGTTTTGAATAGTGATTTTTTTTAGAAAATGTGTTGTTAAAAGTAAGAAATTTTTTGAATTTACGTGTAAAATATTTTATTGTGTAAAGTGGTAATTGGGTCAAATAGCCTTTTTCATAACACTTTGGGATTTTAGCCTTTCACCAAAATAATATGTTTAAAATAAATATTTTAAATCCTAATTTATAAACTACTTAATATACCCTTATTCAACAAAACGTAATTTCTCCTTTTCTCAAATCAATTGAATTCCCAAAATTCTAAATCTAATACATTTCTTCTCTCTTGCGATCCCGAAACCATTCCTATTTTCTTTACGTGGTTTTGTCATCTCCAAACCCTTCTACCATTCAAAATCAGTTGCCTTTGTTCTAGCCTTCCGATTCTTCTCTGCATTTCTTTCCCCAAGTCATCTCTCTCTAGCTCATTGTGTTGTAAGTACGATGATGTCGTCGGGCTTCAAAATTGGTTGACGGGAAGAGTTGAATGAGAATGATGGAGAAAGGGGGTTGGGGACCGGGTCAACTCGTGGTCACAATGGAGCGAAATGAGAAATTTGGTACGAAGGTTTCATCCATTTCCCAAGATTGATAGAACTAAAACTCGTGAACAATCACTTCTAAGAACCAATTTCATAGTGGGTTATCCCCAAGTATGAATGTTTCCTCAATTGTTCACTTTTGCTACGATTTTATGCGAATTGTTTTAGAAAAATTAGTGCTGCAAAATTATACCATGGAAATGAAGGGAAATTCATTTAAAAAGGGAAAAATGAAGTTGACACCAAGAGAAATTGAAAAATTGATGATCCATAATGCTGGATACCTTGTTCAGAAGTGCATAAGCGTTTATGTCCATTTCAATTTTTCAGAAGTTTATTTGCTATTTAGAAAAATTACGTTTATGTTAATTACTCAAACCGAACGTGACAGTGAACGAATGTGTTTTTCGTATTCATTGTTATTAGTAAGTTTTAAAATAGATATTTTTTTTCACTGGTCATGATTGGAATAATAGTAAGGTAACTATTACTTTCAACTAGCCTCCCTTTTAACTCAAAAGTAAGAAAATGATTGCATATCCAATTATATTTCGAAATAAAAAAGTTAATGATTTTGCAGAAAAACATTTTTAAAAAAATCTCTCCAAAAAAATACCCCAAAAGTGACTTTTACTTGTCTTACGCTTAGCTAACCATGCCTTAGCGAGGATAGAACTGTACCTTGTTTGCATTTGTTGAGCTGCATTAGTTTCAGTTTTGTATTAGAAACTGTGTTGGTTTAATGTACAATCTTTTCAGGGCTATTGAACAGATTTTGGAGTTATGTGCACAATGGTAACAATAGCGTGGCTGAGTTGATGGACCTTGGCAAGCAATTTCTAGGAAGGTAGTATCAGATTCTGTTTAGCTTTGCTTTCTTTATTTTTGTAGTGCATATACTATGGTGATTATGTGGATTTGAATTTTGATAGTGCTATTAGTCTTTTCCATGCAAACAAGAGTTCTGATATGAAACACCTTGATAAATAGATGAATAAATTGAAGAAAGTGAAAATCCATTTAATTGATTTGGGTGAAGGGAAGAGTCGAGTTTCCTAGAAATGGAGAATAGAAGGCAGCAGTTAGTGAGATAACTTATTTCTGCCACCCTTGTTAGAGTGTTATGCATCAACAAATCAGAAGACAAGACATTTAATAAATGAAGCAAATATAAGGTTCATTTTAGAAAAATAGATATATTGGAGGCCTTTTTGGCATTTGGAAGTTACCTCTCAAATTTAGTTTGCAGATACTTAAAAGTACTAGGAGGTGTAAAGCAATGGCCTGTAAAATGTTTCCTGAAGTTATGTGCTAATAAATGATAACTAATGGTCATAGCTCGTGCCGTATATAAGGATGGCAGTTTGTGGGAAGGAAGATATTGAGTTGGTGTTGGTTGTCATAGTGCTTGTAGATAAAGATTGTAATGGGTATGCACTAGCTAGTGTCGGATATATGCAAACAAGAAGAGATTGGATATTTCTACTTTGTTTTTGTGTTGAGCAGAATGATCTATTCTTCAACTTTTAAGTTTGTAATGCCTAAAAAATTTCTTATAAAAAGGGGGTTACTTTGTCATCTTACCCAGGACTGGAACTAATATATGGTAGTATTTTGCATGTTTTGCATGATGACAATTGCATTTACTTGGTTGAGCTTGTGATAATTGATATGTTATTTGCTGAATCTTCTAGTATAGCATTCTGAAGTTTATCCAGTTCTGAAAATGGCACCGTCATTTATGAAATTTCGAAAAATGTCAACTTGTCGTTTATCTATTTTTGAAAATGAATTGTACTAAGTATCACTTAACATTATTGTAAATTCTTCATATTTGTTCATTGATGTAGAAATGGAACACTCATTTGAGTTCGTGATTCCCGCTGAAGATAGAATTAAAGGTAGACCTTTACAGAAGTGCTCCCTTCAAAAACTTGACTATATTCGAGAGATGTTAGATGATGTTCACCAAAAAATGCTCATGGAATTTTGTTTTGGACAAATATATCAAATGAAGCGTATACCTTTTTCAGCCCAACTAATCCATTAACTTGTAATGAGGATGATTGTGACCAAAAAACAAAATGAGATCTGGTTTTCAATTGGTGGTAAGGGAACAAGATTTTCATTATATGAGTTCACATTGATAATGGGGTTGAGAGCTAGTGAGGAGCCTTCATTGGAGCTCTATATTGTAAATAGTGATAGACTGGTGACGAAACACTTTAAAAAGTGTAAGAAATGCATAATTGTTTACAATTTGAAGGAAGCTATTGAATATCGCAAGGTGTGCATGGAAGACAAGTACAAGATTGGGATTGTATATATTTGGAAATGGTATTACTACTCAAAGAAAACTACACATGCATAAATTTAGAACACTTGTCAATGGTTGATGACTTGGAGACTTTTAATAGTTAACCTTGGGGGAGAAAGGCTTTTGCTCGCACATTGATGTATTCATGAGAGACTGGAGGTTCTTGGTGAAGTCATACTTGGTAAATAATGAGAAATATTCATATTCAGTTTATGGATTTTCACTCGCGTTGCAGGTAATGCTTTTAAAATTACAATTTATTATTCATTCTATTTAGATTATAATATTGTGAATTTTATGCAGATTTGGGTTTATAAAGCCATACCATCTATCGGACGAAAATATGCTAACAACTTAGAGGAGGCTGACCTTCCAAGGATACGTTGATGGAATTCTTGTGAAATGCCTAACTCCAAGGATATTTGTGCAAGTCTGGAGTAACCAAATTTAAGTATATTTAAAATTTAGATTAAAATATATTGTGTACTTTCTAAAAATTAAGTGTACCTCATTTTTATATAGATTGTTGTTCATTGTACACTCAAACCTACGTTGGAAGAGACTTCTAAAGCATATTAGATGGAGATTCATCCATTCAGTGATGAAGTAGAAGATCCAACAGTTGATATCTTTGTGGATAATGTAAATGGAACAGATTCGTCCATTTTTGCTGACTTTCCTCAACAAACTTGTTAGTCTCCTAATGTCTCTACATCTCCTCGAGATCCATCTTCCTTTCGTAGGCCGCCTTTTTCTACAAATACACATACATTTCATTCGGGACCATCTACGTCTAATTCGTCTCTTTATCCATCCAGAGAGGAGTTTGCTAAGGAATTAAGGATGCAATTAGTACATATAGTAGATACTTTAGATAGGAAAAATGAAAGGCGAATAGAGGAGATGTGTTCTTACATAGATCGAAAGTTTGATTGTGTTGCATTTTTGTGTACACATATTGACGAGAAGGTATCATCTGTTGTGTAGTGGATTAAGAATTCTAACCCGTCGACACCTTACATATATCACTTTCCTCCTCGTGGTGGATTTATGAATACTGGAGAGGAACGTGTTAATGTGAATGAGGATTCAATTTCTGTAGAAGTGGAAAATGATAAGAATGAAGATGACAATGAGCAAAGACAATGCGTCGTCATATAGATGTTCCACAACAAAACAATGCGTAACTTATCCATATTTAGGGTATGTTTGAGTCACATTATTTTGGAAGAATGTATTCTGGAATAATAGATTGATGGTGAATGTGTGATTAAAAAAGAAGGAAAAATTATTGATGTGATGGAAAATATTATTTTATTGAAGAATGTATGGTTGAAATTGAGTAGAAAAATGAGAACGAAGAAAATAATGTGTACCAAACAGGGGCTTAGCCTTATTTATATTTTCATTGCTCTGATACTACATATGTTATATTTATTATTGCAAATATCCGTGCAGGGGAGATTGCGGAATATACACTATCAAGTTTATTAAACTTTTGTCGATCGGATTAGACATGAAACTTATATCTGATGATATGCTTGATTATTGGGGAAAGAAACTAGCTGCTAAAGTTTTTGCTATGCATTTCGATCCATAATTGTTTTCTTTGTATATTTTTCAATTTCATGTGGTCGGAAGACATATGACTTAGATGCTAATTTTGTCCAAATAGTAGTGTTTTGTATGAAGTAGTTGGAAAACAAGTGCATGGATGTTGATTTTGTCTAGTTAGTGCAAATTTCATGCAGTCGGAGGACATATGACTTAGATGCTAATTCTGTTTAGCTAGTAGTGTTTTGTATGATTTAGTTGAAAAACAAGTGCATGGATTCTGATTTTTTCTAATTAGTGTTGGTTTTTATGATTGATTACTATGTTTTCCACTGTACGAATGTTTTATTCAAACTTTGAAGCAGTCAGGAGTGAAACAACACGTATATTTATGCAATAGAAAAGCAGATTGTATTATTAATTAAGCAAATTCACCCAGTCTGAAAAACAACAGTCATACGTTTAAAATGACAATATGCCGTTTTGGGTCACAAGGTCTCAATTTGACTACGTAACAGTCTTGGAATATTAGGCATGATTTGTCAGGGCTGAATGAATGAAAGTGATGCGAACTGAACACTAAATTAGAAAAATGGAAGTCATGCGATTAAAACGTCCATGCGCCATTTTAGGTGATGCGTCGATGTCAATGTGAGATGTGCTATGTTCTGTATATCCAAAACGGAAATCAGCTGAATGAGTAGAAATCTCAACTACGCGTTTAAAATGACCAGATGGCGTTTTAGGTCACGGGGTATCGATTTCACAACGAAACAAGTCTTGGAATATCATGCATGACTTGTCGTGGCTGAATGAACGAAAGTGATGCGAATTGAACACTGAATTAGAAAAATGGCAGTCATACGATTAAAATGTCCATGCGCCATTTTAGGTAATGCGTCGACGTCAATGGGAGATGTGCATGTTCTGTATATCCAAAACGGCAACGTCGAAATGTAGTTAAAACCATCATCCCTGAACTTTTATGTGGTTATGGGCACGAATGACTCGAAACAAACATTGAATGAGGACAAACGTCATCTATACGTTTAAAACGACTAGACGTCGTTTTGGGTCACGAGGTATCGATTCACTCAGGAACGAGAAAAATAGTGTTTGGAATATCATGCATGACTCACTATCATTGGACGGACTACACGTGCCATGTTTTGAATACCATACTTGCTACTTAAGTTTTTCTTTTGTTAGCTAGTGTAGGGTAGTTTCCAAACTGGATCATGGAGTCAACAAATATGAAGACCGCAACGTCGAAATGTAGTTAAAACCTTCATCCCTGAACTTTTACGTGGTTGCTAGCATGAATGAACCGAAACGAATACTGAATGAAGAGAAACGTCAACTATACGTTTAAAACGACTAGATGTCATTTTGGGTTACGGGGCATCGATTTCACTCCGAAACGAGTAAAACAGTGTTTGGAACATCATGCATGACAAACTATCATGGGGCGGACTACACGTGCCATGTTTTGAATACCATACTTGCTACTTACGTTTTTCTTTTGTTGTCGAGTGTAGGGTAGTTTTCAAATCGGATCATGGAGTCAACAAATGTGTAGACCGCAACTTCAAAATGTAGTTAAAACCTTCATCCCTAAACTTTTACGTGGTTGCGGGCGCGAATGAACTGAAACGAACACTAAATGAGGAGAAATGTCAGCTATACGTTTAAAACGACCAGACATCGTTTTGGGTCATGGGGTATCGATTTCACTCCGGAATGAGTAAAATAGTGTTTGGAACATCATGCATGACTCACTATCATTGGACGAACTACTTGTGCCATGTTTTGAATACCATGCTTGCTAATTACGTTTTTCTTTTGTTGGCGAGTGTAGGGTAGTTTCCAAGCCGGATCATGGAGTCAACAAATATGTAGACCGCAACGTCGAAATGTAGTTAAAACCTTCATCCCTGAACTTTTACGTGATTGCGGGCTCAAATGAACTGAAACGAACATTGAATGAGGAGAAACGTCAGTTATACGTTTAAAATGATTAGATGTCGTTTTGTATTACGGGGCATCGTTTCACTCCGGAACGAGTAAAACACTGTTTGGAACATCATGCATGACTCACTATCATTGGACGGACTACACATGCCATGTTTTGAATACCATACTTGCTACTTACGTTTTTCTTTTATTGTTAAGTGTATGGTAGTTTTCAAACCGGATTGTGGAGTCAACAAATATGTAGATCGCAATGTCGAAATGTAGTTAAAACCCTCATCCCTGAACGTTTACGTGGTTGCGGGCGCGAATGAACCGAAATGAACACTGAATGAGGAAAAACGTCAGCTATACATTTAAAATGACCAAATGTCATTTTGGGTTACGGGGCATCGATTTCACTCCGAAATGAGTAAAATAGTGTTTAGAACATCATGCATGACTCACTATCATGGGACGAACTACACGTGCCATGTTTTGAATGTCATACTTGCTACTTACGTTTTTCTTTTGTTGTCGAGTGTAGGGTATTTTTCAAACCGGATCATAAAGTCAACAAATGTGTAGACCGCAACGTTGAAATGTAGTTAAAATCTTTATCCCTAAACTTTTACATGGTTACGGACGTGAATGAACCGAAAAGAACACTGAATGAAGAAAAACGTCAGCTATACGTTTAAAACGACCAGATGCCGTTTTGGATCACGGGGCATCGATTCCAACAATTATCATTCATCTAGCTATGTCAACGAGGTGAGCCGAGCCTGAGCCCAAAAAAAAAAAGTTTGGGCTCGGCTTGAGCTTTTTTTGGCCGAGCTTTTTTAGGCCCGAGTTGAGCCGAGCAAAGCCCGCAAAAAAAAAAAAACAGGCTCAGCTCGGCTCGATTTTTTTTCCTGTGCTGCCTTAGCGCGAGCAGCTCGAGAGGCTTTTTCAGGGCCGAGCCCAAGCTACTCGAGCCGGCGAGCTTTTTGCCATCCCTACATTCATCCATACATAACAAACTTGAATTAATGGATACAAACTCTAAATTAGTAAAAACGTCAGCCATACGATTCAAACGACCAGATGCTGTTTTAATCTGAACAAAATGCTACTGTCATTGTTACCAAAAACTTGATCAAGATAGCTATAAAAATTTATCAAAAACCTTCACAATTTAAAACTTATGTTCGACCATTAGTATTCATACATCCATAACAAACGTGAATGAACAAAAATGAACACGAAATGAGTACAAATGTTAGTCCTACATTTAAAACGACCATATGCCATTTTCATCTGAACAAACAATGCTGCTGTCATAGTTATCTAATATCTAACCGAAACAGGTATCAAAATTTATTTAAAAACCATCACAGTATAAAGATGAGATTGAACAATTAACATTCATTCATAACAATTTATCAAAACTATTACAATCTATAAAAAACAATCATAATTTATCAATAATTTCAAGATTCAATTCAACAAAAACAAGTCCCATGATCTGTCTACTAGTCTAGAGCATTTTTGCAAGTTAGACGATTCTGGTCCCTCTGACCACACCTACTACATTTACGAGTCTTTTTTTCCTCCCATCTTGATGGAATTCAACGATTTTTTGGACGCACACTTTGTCGTTGATTCAAAAAGGGTGGTAGCACCTTAGTTTGATTGGAGATTTCCCAGTAGGCCACAGGATATATACATTTGGCATATGCTTATTTCCAACTAGTACTACTATAATAAGGCGAGCACAAACTGTAACAAGATATTCATTTAAACTTCACTACAACAAGAGCATATTTGTAAGGAAACTTTTCCAAATCAAATTCTCTACAAGTACAGGTTCTTGCCTCCAAGTTAACAATATGCATTTCATTTTCAACACCCACATGTAACTCGTACTCATTTATTGGTACAACTATCAGCCCCTTTGCATCATCATACTTTGTATGCATTTTATTCTCAATAGGTGGGGTCAGAGTAGATACACATTTTCCAGCCTCAATGTGTCTCTCATAAAACCATTTCTATAAAGTCTTTCTGATTTACTCAACCATAGCAAGTACTGGAAACTCGCGAGCATTTTTGAATAACGAGTTCAATGATTCTGCATTGTAGTCGTTATAATATTGTAACGAATTCCTTTGAAATGTGCTCGAGACCAAAATTCATACCCAACTTTCTTTTCTAGGTATTCTTCAACTGTCGAACTTTTATGATATAGATTTGCCATTGATTTTTCAAAATTAATCAAACTATACTCATTTGTTGTCGCCATGAACAATGACAGAATATTAGTTTTACGATAATTGGACTTTATGTTTAGTTGTAGATGTCACATACAGCATCCATGACGTGCATTAGGATAAACAATCTTTATAGCTTTATGAATGCTATCCTTGCGATCAGAAATAAAAACAAGCCCTTCCAACATACATGTTATCTAAAACAACTTATTGAAGAACCAAGTCCACAATGCGTCATTTTCGGAATCAACAATTCCAAATGCGAGAGGATATATCTAAAGATTTGCATCTTGGCATGTGGCAACAAGTAACGTACCTCGATACTTAGGTTTCAAAAATGTTCCATCCACACAAATTACCCGTCGGATTGAAGAGAGGAATCCGCGTATACTTGGTCCTAATGCCATAAAAAAATACATGAAATGTCCATCATTATCATTGGCATGTGGCAACAAGTAACGTATCTCAAAATTTAGATTTAAAAAATGTTCCATTCACGAAATGACCCATCGATTTGATGAGTGAAAACCATGTATGCTTGGTCCTAAGGCAATGAAAAAGTATTTGAAATGATTCTCATTATCAACCTCAATGAACGTTACTGTACCGGGATTATTCTATTCCAAACTCCAGACGAATATCATTTTGAATGTTCAAAGGTCTGTATATAACGTTTGGATCCTCAAAGTTCGACGTGATGTGTTTTCCAATCACCCAACAACTAGCTTGTCTATGATCTTTGTGACGAACATCCAGTGAATAATTATGGTAACGTAAATATTTTCGAATCTCAAATTCATCACTTTTTTTCAACTGTGTTGCCCGCAAACATTTGCAAATTTGCTCAACACAAACTACTACATATGTACTCTTATTTGACTTGGTGACTTTAAATTCAAAAGAGTTTCTTAAAGCAAGCATTTGTAGTGAAGTCTGGAGATCCTTCTTATTGTGAAAAATTGGTTAACGTGTACATCATCGGCGTCAAGAATCTTAATTGATGTTCCACAAGGATTCAGACAAACAACAACTTGTGAAATGTTAATAATCTCATTTGCCAATGTAAACGTTGTATTATGAGTAACATTGTCTTCATTCATCACATGAAAATCATCTTTGTGGTTGTTACACACTATTTCCACCCCATCCCAATAATCATCACTTGTAAAGTTCACACAATCATTTTCACAATTTTGATTAAATGGAGATCATGATTCTATATAATTGTCACCAGACTTATCTTTTTGCATATTGCATTCATCCATATCTTCCACATTAACTACAACAACTTTAGAATTATATTCATGATTCTCCTGAATATTTACCATATCAAGCTCCATATCTTGTTGATCATCAACATAACCCTTTTCCACGAGGGTTACACGAATTGGAATTTGGTCGTGCAAAGAGAGAAACAAACTAACATCTCTATCGCAATTAATCTTCATTGGCGGAACTGATAATTTTGCCATGCTAGGTACAAGAAATTTCATCTCGATGTCATACATGATAGAATCAACCTTAACCACTTTTCTGGCTTCCTTATACAACTCCATATGTGAAATATTTTTTGAAATAAAAATATTTGTTGCAGTGTCTTGATAATTCCCTATCCATTCCCATATACATCCACTTTGATCACTCTTTTCAAATTCAACAAAATAAGAAATAGCAATCATTGCACCAGAGTCCATATCTACAATTCACCAAACCATATGTAATATATTATTCTATTAATTATCAAAATCGAATACTATAAAATAGAGCAATAATAAACAAAAGACAACGAATATTGTTACATAACAGATTTAAATTAGATAAAATAAAAAAAAAGGCATTCTGTAGTTTAAAACGTGTATGTACCATTTAAATTTGTTTAAAATAATTTAATGCTATAAAAGAACTGAAGAACGACTACTTTGCAAACAACTACATCAATACCACAATTGTCAAATTACAACAGCACTCAATTACAGAAAAAGGCACCCAACTACAGAAAAACTGCACCATTCTGTTTTTATATTTCACAGCAAATTTTGCTTACCCAATTGATTTTTCATAGTATACAACTAGAAAATAACAAGAAATCATTAAATTTCAAATAATAAAGCATATCCTCAATTGTTTGAAATCGATTTTTGCTTACCCACTTCCAAAATAAAGAAACTTCAGAGTGTAGATAATCTATATAAAGAAGAAGAAAGTTGAATTTGAAAGTGGGTCTAATATGGTGAAAGTGGATTTGGAAACGTTAGAATAAAGAAGGATTTATGGATGTTAAGTTTTACTTGATTTTGTAATTGGCAAATTCTGTGGACAAAAGAACTTAATTTGATAGGATGTAAACGTTTAAGGAGTAATGCGCAATTTGTTCAAAAGTTAGTTATTAGATATAGGCTTTCGAGTTTGGAACAAGGAGGAAAATGACGCTAATTGTTTCGCTTGATTGTCATCAAGGGTTGGCTCGAGCAATAAAAGCAGAAACATCATCGCTAGACCGTCGCCCCTCATTTGCTCAAGTGACAGGCTGTCGCTCGATTGTCGTTGGGCCCTCGCTCGAGCAACAGTACTGTCTGAAATTTTTTTTTGGTGATTTCAATGCTCTTTACCCGATCCATTCGTTTCTTGACCTACCTATAAATATCAGAACTCACCTGCACGTTTTTTCGAAGGTTGAATAATTGAGAAAACTTCATCTGTGAGAGAATTATTCCATATTATATCTTTCAACCTTCATATTGTGTGAGATTTTTTGAGAGAAAAACATCAGTTTAAAAATTCAAATACTAAATCACTACTTCCTCTACATCTCATCAAAGTTCTGAAGATCGAAGAAAGTTGACAGGAGTTCCTGTCTGTGAAGAACGGATCATTTTTCGTGATCCATGAGAGATAAACGAATTCATAAAGCTTGGAGTGATGCAGGGTAGCAGATTCCATGGAGAGCTTTGGCAACATCAGCTAAGGATTGGTGTAGGGGAGCACATGATCCACAGAGAGCTGTAAGAAGTGCAGTCGGGTGATCAGATAGTACGGGTCGTCTAATTTGATAAACTGTAAGTTTTTAAATTCGTTTATAGTGGATTGACTGACAAAGTGCCCGGAGTTTTTTTCCAGTTGAGTTTCTCCGTGATCATCATTGTGTTGATTTACTGCTTTCATTATATTAATTGATCATACAACTTTGGTATTCCTATGTAGGACTAAGTTGACTTGCTTGAATAATCATCTAGAAAAGAATTAAAAAGTGACTTGTTGCTGTTTAATTCGTTAACAATTTTAATTCCGCATTATACACAAATTCACCCCCATCTAGGTGTTGTTAGGGTCGAACTACGCATTTTTAATTGGTATCAGAGCCTTAAATCAATTCATGACCCTTAGTTATATATCTAGATGAATCAGTCATTGTCCGTGCCTCCGTTCTTCGACGGAAGCAATTATGCTTACTGAAAAGTTCGATTGAGAGCTTTTTTTAAAGCGTTGGATGAGCGTATTTGGATTAGTGTTCAAAATAGGTGGGCTCCACCTACAACAACTGTTGTGTAGTTACACCCACTAATATTTCACTATGGACCAAAACTAATTTGGATGAGTGTAACTGGAATAGTAAGGGTCTTCATGCCCTATTTATGGCTGTGTCTGCTGAGGAGTTTAGGTGAGTGTTGATGTGTAAAACTGTTAAAGAAGTTTGGGATATATTAGAAATCACACACGAGGGTACCAAGACTGTTAAAAACTCTAAACTGCATATGTTGACTAATAAGTTTGAAGAGATTAGAATGAAAGACGATGAATCGTTCGATGAATTCTATGCGAAGCTGAATGATATAGTTAACTCTAACTTTAACTTAGTGAAAAGATCCCCGAGTCTAAAATTGTTAGAAAAGTCCGAAGATCACAGTCCGAGAGGTTTAGACCTAAGGTCACTGCGATAGAAGAGAGTAAGGACTTGGATTCTGTTAAGATTGAAGAATTCGTAAGATTACTTCAAACGTATGAACTCGCTGTCTCACAACCTAAAATGGTTAAATTCATTGCCATGAATACTGTTAGAGAAAAGGAGAGTGAGTCCACTGGTACTGAGACCCTTATGAATGACAAAATTGCTTATTTCGTTAAAAAATTCCAGAAGGTGATGTGAAATAAGAGAAAGCCTTGAGAACATAATAGTGAGATCTCCAGTAAACTCTCGAGAGGTAGACGTGAGAAGAATACCTCTAGAACTTCCGTTAAGAAATCTCAATCTATCCAATGCAACACGTGCAAGGGGTATGGTCACATTAAGAATGAATGTCCTAATTTCAAGAGGAGTTCGGGTAATGAATGTCATAAGGCCTTAGCCGTGACCATGAGTGATGAGCAGTCAGATTCCAGCTCTCAGAATAAGACGTCTGGTGGTGAGGTTGAACAAAAATTCATGGCCTTCACCTCAATTACTACAATCGAATCTGATCGTCAGATTGAGAAAGTTGAAAAGGAGGATGAGAGTGAAAAGTCTGAAGAAGAGTCTGATGATGAGACTGATATTCGCAAATTTTATCGTGAATTGTTTGAGGAGAGTCTCAAAATCATGAAGGTCAATAAAGCCGTCTTGAAAAAGGTGAACGAGCTTGAAGTTGAACGTGAAAAACTGTTAAGTGGCCTTCAGGACGCGACTAGAAAATTGAGTGAGTTGAAACTGGCAAATGAACACTTGGAAATTAAAGTTA